>WNHD01000638.1:0-46360 GCA_011057455.1 Ganaspis sp. Gsp50
GTAAATATATTACCATCTTGGCACTTCTAAACCGCATCGATTGATCGTTTAATGAACCTTCTAGCTCAATTTAATCCAAAGTTATTAACTTTTTAAAAAACGAAAAATTTTGAAAAAAACGTATTTTTCATATATTTTTTACATTTTTGAAATAGCGTTTAAATATAAATATTTAATCTCTTTTGCGCGTTAAAAATACATCGATTGATCGTTTAATGAACCTTCTAGCTCAAATCTATCCAAAGTTATTGTGTGAGACCAAATTACGTTTCGATGAATATCTCATAAACCACACTAGTTAGAACCATGATTTTTCCACCAAATTATAGGTCTTACAGAGAGTCAAAATCTGATATGAATTTGAATCCGATGAATCTATTATAATTGTATTTTTATCGCATTCTAAAATTTTGGAAAAAATGTTTTTTCAAAATATTTTTAGCATTTTTTCATGAAGTATAAATGTAACTATTCGACCATCTTGGGACTTCCAAAACGCATCGATTGATCGTTTAATGAACCTTTTAACTTAATTCTATCCAAAGTTATTTACTTTTTAAAAATCGAAAAATTTTGAAAAAAAAGTTTTTTCCATATATTTTTGCAGTTTTCAAAAAACGTTTAAATGTAAATAAGTAATCTTTTTTACGCATTAGAAACGCATCGATTGATTGTTTACTGAACCTTCTAGCTCAATTTTATCGAAAGTTATTGAGTGATACCAAATTACATTTTGACGAATATCTCAGAAACCATAATAGTTAAAACCATGATTTTTCCACCAAATTATAGGTCTCGTAGAAGGTCAAAATGTGATGTAAGTTCGAACCCGATTGATCCACTATAACTGTATTTTTAACGCATTTAAAAATTTAGAAAAAATCGTTTTTTCCGTAAATATTTTGTATTTTTTAAGAAATTAAAAATGTAAATATTTAACCTTTTTTGTACTTAAAAAACTCATCTATTGATCGTTTAATGAATCTTCTAGTTGAATTCTATGCAAAGATATTCACTTTTAAAAATCGAAGAATTTTAAATTACACGAATTTTTAAAGAATTTTGTTTTAGATTATAGTCTGAACTTCAATATTTTTTCATTGACTGACAGGTGCCTTAAAAATGTATCTTTTAAGCTGTTATAGAAAATTTTATTAGTATTCAATCTGAAATTATTATCTTTTTAATTTTTAATTCAAGTTTTAATATACTTGTTTTTGAATATTTTTTTTAATATATTTTTTGATTATTTTTTTCAATATTTTGTAGTATTTTTAAGTATTTTTAAATATTTTGAAGTATCATATTTCTTATATCCTACATGTAATTAGTACATATCCTCTATCTATTTCTCTGTCCTTGTTTTACTTTCATTTTTGCATTTTTTCTTTTTTTGCTACAATTCTTTTTATTTTAGCCCCTTTATTGATCCTTTTAATTAATCTATTTTTTCCCTTTTATTCAATTGGAGACTTGACACCTCCTTTAGTTATTGTCGTCCACAGGTGAAAACCGCACGTGAGTAATTGACCTCAGCATGAATAAGCAAGAAAAACCCGAAAGCTGTTGATTCCTTGTTATGATGACGTAAAAATCTCAATAAATAATTGCATGCAAGTATGAGAAAGTGAAATTGCGTCTGAATCATTCACTCCTTTTATTTTTAGGAATTTAATCCGTTTCCACAATAAACTCTTGTGCAAGTTCTATTAGAGAATTTTATCTTAAATTACACTGAAAACGACGTTATTTTATAAAACATTTTTCAAGTCATGTCAAAATTTATCAAAACACTTTTCTAGTAATTTCTAGCAATGTCTAGTGATTTCTACTAATTTATAGTAATTTCTAGTAGATTATAGTAATTTTTAGTAGATTATAGTAATTTCTAGTAAATTATAGTAATTTCTAGTAAATTATAGTAATTTCTAGTAAATTATAGTAATTTCTAGTAAATTATAGTAATTTCTAGTAAATTATAGTAATTTCTTTTTCTAGTTATTTTTTATTTTTATGATTCTCCTTGTAGTAACTTTTCTAGCACCCTTTCTAGTAACTTTTCAAGTTCCCTTTCTACAAACTTTTACACTTCTCTTTATAGTAATTTTTAAAATTCTCTTTCTAGTATACCTTTTCTAGTACCTTTTCTAGTTTCCTTTCTAGTTTCCTTTCTAGTTCCCTTTATAGTAACATTTTTGGTTCTTTTTCTAGCTCCTTTCTAGTAACTTTGTAATAAACTTCTAGTTTTCATTCTAGTAACTTTTTAAGTCCCTTTCAAATAACTTTAAGCTCTCTTTCCAGTAAAATTTCTAGTTCTCTTTTTAGCTCCCTTTCCTAGTAATTTTTTGAACTCCCTTTTTATCTCCCTTTCTAGTTCTCGTTTTAGTTCTCTTTGCAGGGACTTTTTAATTTTCTTTCTAGTAACTTTTACAGTTCTTTTATATTTTTTTAAAACTTTTTAAATTCTCTTTATAGTTTCCTTTATAGTAACTTTTCTAGTTCTCTTCCTGGTTTCCTAGCAACTTTCTTTTTTCCTTTCTAGTAACTTTTTAGTCCCATTCAGTCAAGTATCTATTCAGTTTTCTATCTAGTAACTTTTCTAGTTCTATTTATAGTAACCTTTATAAATTATCATTCTAGTAACTTTTCTAGTTCTCTTTCAAGCTCCATTTCTAGTAAACTTTCTAGTTCTCTTTTAGGAAGCAATTCAAATTCAATTCGTATTAACGTTTATAGTTCTATTTCCAGTAACCTTTTCTAGTTTTCATCCTAGTAACGTTACAAGCTATCTTCCTAGCTACCATTTTAGTAAATGTTCCAGTTCCTTTTTCTTTTACTTCTTAAATTCTCTTTCTAGTTCTTTTCCCTGTAATTTCATTCCTAGTAAATTTTTTACTTTTCTTTCTAGCAACTTCCCTAATTCGCTTTATAGTCCCTTTTCTAGTATTTTTTCTAATTCCCTTTCGAGTAACCTTTTTAAACTCTTTTCCTAGTAACTTTTCTAGTTATTTTTAGTAATTTTTTAAGTAACTTTTCTTGTTATTTGTCTAGCAACATTCCTAGTTCTCTTTCTAGCATTTTTAGTAACTTTTCTAGTAACATTTCTAGTTCTATTTCTAGCTCTTTTCTAGTAACCTTTTAAAATTCCCTATCTAATATATTTTCTAGTTCTTTTTCTAGTAACTTTTTAGTTACCTTTCCAGTAAGTTTTCTAGTTCTCTCACTTGCTCCCTTACTAGCTCCCTAGTAACTTTCTTAGTTATCTTTCCATGGAATTCTTAAAATTCTTTGACTAGTAACTTTAATAGTTTCCTTTCTAGCAACTTTTTAGTTTCCTTTCAAGTTACTTTTCTAGTTCTATTTTCCAGTAACCTTTCTACTAATTTTTTCTTCCTTTTCCACTAACTTTCCACCCTCACAAATCTCCATAACGACAAATCAAAAAGAAATCAAAAATCAACTAAGTATAAAAACAAAAGAACTCCTCACTGGTAACAGACAAAAAAATCTCCCCAGCCAATAGTCGGAAAACAATAATCAGAG
Source organism: Ganaspis sp. Gsp50 (assembly GCA_011057455.1). Classification (NCBI taxonomy): domain Eukaryota; kingdom Metazoa; phylum Arthropoda; class Insecta; order Hymenoptera; family Figitidae; genus Ganaspis; species Ganaspis sp. Gsp50. The sequence goes on from WNHD01000638.1 coordinate 3,544, forward strand.
TCACAATTGTGATTAGCCGAGAAGTGTAAACATCAGGTAGAAGACGAAGGTGATTTCAATAGCCGGTAAGGTGAGGTCTGACGCGGGGGAAAAAAGTGCCATGTGATTCCCGACCGCATGATCTAGTAGCGAGCTGCAACTGGGCACTTCTGGACTTACGCTTTCTTCTATTCTCCTGGAAGGAAGCTTGAATCGGCTCTCGATACTGGCACGACTGGATCTCAAGTGCCCCGGGGCTGGAGCAGCGAGCAGCGAGCAACGGCAGCGGGAGCAAGAGCAGCGGCAGCATCGGAAGCACCAGAGACACCCCCCCACCACTCGAGGCCGCATCAGTCCCGTCTCCACTTGAGGCCTCTTCTCCCGCGGTCAGGCCCCGCTCCCCCCACCCGCCCTCGTTGATTGTTGCCCTCTCCCTCCCCCCGAGCGCGCTACCTGGTCCCCTTGTGGTCGCTCGTATGTGAGCTTCGGGCCCGCAGAGGGAGGGGGAAGATGCATAGGTTTACCCACACCATCTCGGGCTCGATTCTCGCGTGTCTCCGGCAGCTCCCCCCTCTCCCGGTGTGCGTCGTGATGTGTTCCCTCGGGAAAGTGTGGGTCCGGGTCCTATCCCAGAGCGGGTTGGTGTTGGTGCGTGTCTGAGCTGTTCCCCACTTCCCCCGCCGCCACACTCCCCCTCCTCCTCTACCTGGCGAGCTTCTACCGACCTCCTCTCTCTACCTGCCAGCCTGCCGGGCCGGCCCGACACACATGTGTATGTGTAGCCCGCTCTTCAGTGTAAGATCTGAACCTGCGGAGAACGCACGGCTATTGTTATATCATTATCTGAGTGGTGCTTTCGGCCCCGCGTAAACCCGGCACCGCGGACCCATTTCGTGCCAAGGGTTGAGACCCCTGCTCACTCGCGCATGCGCCCTCGTGCGGGTGACGAATTTCCGGGCCTCGTGGGCCAGAGAGTGCGCGGGTGAACACGTGGAGATTATCGCCGAGTGGTGAGACCTTGAGTGACCTTGGATCCTGGAGTGTCAGGCCCAAAAGAGGCCCCCGCGAGTTTCAGTGTTTCGTCGAGTTTAGCCTTGTTCAAGGTTGGACTCAGTCACAAGGAATTTTTATTGTTCCGTCACCAGGATCTTTGCTGGTTCTGTCATCAGGATTTCCGATCGATCCGTCATACCCGTCACCTGGATTTTCGGTTGTTTCGTCAGCTGGATGCGTTTAGATTTTATCGCGTGATCATCACTGTTTTGGGAATCTTTCGCAGAGGATCAGTTTCGGACTAGATGGTTGTTATTGTGACCGGCATGTTTGGAAAATTATTTGGTGAGATGATCAACAGTTTATGATGAAGATCTTCAACAGTTGGTGACGCAGATTTTTAAAATTTTGTGATTTCAATCTTCAATTGGTGAAGATTTGCAATGGTTTATGATCGAGATTTTCAAGAGTTTGTGAAAAGATGTTTAATGGATTGTGAAAAGGTCTTGATTAGATTGAGAATAGATCTTAAATAGTTTGAAAACTCTTCAATAGGTTGTGAACTGATCTTTGATTGTGCAAAGATGTTCGTTAGTTTGAAAACTGATCTTGAATAGTTTGAAAAAAGATCCTCAATAGGTTGTGAAATGATTTTCAATATTTTGTGGAAAGGTATTCAATAGTTTGTGAAAAGGTCTTCAATAGTTTTTGAAGAGATCGTGAATAGTTTATGGAAAGATCTTCAATAGTTTATGAAAAGTCTTCAATAGTTTGTGAAAAGTCTTCAATAGTTTTTGAAGAGGTCGTGAATAGTTAATGGAAAGATCTTCAATAGTTTGTGAAAAGGTCTTCAATAGTTTGTGTAAAGGTCTTCAATGGTATGTGGAAAGGTCTTCAATAGTTTTTGAAGAAGTCGTGAATAGTTTATGGAAAGATCTTCAATAGTTTGTGAAAAGGTCTTCAATAGTCGTGAATAGTTTATGGAAAGATCTTCAATAGTTTGTGGAAAGGTCTTCAATAGTTTGTGAAAAGGTCTTTAATAGTTTGTGAAAAGGTCTTTAATAGTTTGTGAAAAGGTCTTCAATAGTTTGTGAAAAGGTCTTCAATAGTATGTGGAAAGGTCTTCAATAGTATGTGGAAAGGTCTTCAATAGTTTTTGAAGAGGTCGTGAATAGTTTATGGAGAGAACTTCAATAGTTTGTGAAAAGATCTTAAATAGTTTGTGAAAAGGTCCTCAATAGTTTGTGAAAAGGTCTTCCAATAGTTTATGGAAAGATCTTCAATAGTTTGTGAAAGGGTCTTTAATAGTTTGTGAAAAGTCTTCAATAGTTTTTGAAAAGGTCTTCAATAGTATGTGGAAAGGTCTTCAATAGTATGTGGAAAGGTCTTCAATAGTTTATGGAAAGATCTTCAATATTGTGTGAAAAGGTCTTCAATAGTTTGTGAAAAGTCTTCAATAGTTTTTAAAATCTTGGGCTAAAGATTTCTATGTGCTTGTAATCAGGATCTATAAATTGGTAATCAAGATCTACAAATTGATAATCAAGATCCTCAAAAGGTTATGGCCAACATCTTCAAAAGGTTATTATCAAGATCTTCAGACGAATATCATCAAGATCTTGAAAAGGTTATTCGTCAACATTTTCAAAAATATCAAGACAAAATATACAATCGTTTGTAATAAACTTGTAGACAAGATTTTCAATCCTTTATGGCAAAATTCCAGTCAGGATCTTCAATCCTTTGTAATAAAATTATAGTCAAGATCTTTCAATTTTTTTTAACACACTGTCAATTAAGATCGTTTGAAATAAAATTTTGTAAAAACTTGTACTGGAGTATGTTTTTGACTCAAAGTGCAATGATTTATAATCTGGATTTTCTGGCGATGGCTTTTGACTTCATTAACCTAAAAATATCGATTCACTTAGTACGATTAATTTTGAGGATTTAATAAGATCATCAAAAAATTCTTTTTGTAGCGAAATACTCTCATCGGGTTTTGCAAGAATTTGATCGAAATTGGGTGCTTCGGATCTTCACAAATTTTTGGATATGTCCTAAAGAATAATAGTTTTTTATCTCAAAGATAATAGATTTTTATCTCAAAGATAATAGATTCTTATCTCAAAGATAATAGATTCTTATCTCAAAGATAATAGATTTTTATCTCAAAGATAATAGATTCTTATCTCAAAGATAATAGATTTTTATCTCAAAGATAATAGTTTTTTATCTCAAAGATAATAGTTTTTTATCTCAAAGATTATAAATTTTCATTTCAAAGATCATACATTTTTATCTGAAAGATCACAGATTTTCATCTTGAAGTTCAAAGATCTTTATTTCTGGGTTCAAAGATCTCTATTTTAGCGATCGATGATATTTACTTCCAAGTTCAAAGATCTTTATTTCAGAGATCGATGATCATCGATTTTTAAAGTTACATATTTTCAAGGACTTTAAATTTCTGCAAAGAACTTGCAATCAATAATTCTTCATGACTTTACAAATTTTCAAGTTTCCTATTTTTCTAATTTTCTTACTTTTTTAAAGTTTTTTATTTTTAAAAAAAAATTTAGTTCCTTAAAAAATTTTATTTTCTTAAAAATTGTATCTTGTTAAAAAATAAAATTTTTCTAATGTTTATTTTCTTTTTTATTAATTTTTAGTATTTGATAAACTTGCCAGAAGTCCCTGACTTCTTTAGGACTTAGAATTTTCTGAAAGACACTTCTTAAATTTTTTACAGGACTGATAGTCTTTTAAAAGACTTACACAATTTTCAAAATTTCTTTATCAAATTATCAAAACAGTCTTTGGCAATTTTTAGAAGTCTTTTTCACTCTTTTTCACTCTTTTTCACTTTTCTGAAGGACTTCGTGATCTTTTTAAACAAAGTTTAAGTTTTTTTTTTTGTTTTTTTTTCTCAAAAGACTTTGCTATTGTTTGAAAACTTATTTTCCTTTTTCACAAGTCTCTACCTATTTTTAAAAGATTTTTGGTAATTTTTAAAAAGTTTTAACCTTTGCAAGAAATCTGCCAATTTTTGCAAAAACTTTCTTCAACCTTTTGAAGGACTTTCTCAATTTTTGAAGGACTTTGTCAACCTTTTGAAAGACTTTCTCAACTTTTGAAGGACTTCTTCAATTTTTTGAAAGACTTTGCCAAAATTTTGAAGGACTTTCTCAAAATTTAGAACACCCAAGTCAATTTTTCAAAAGACCTTGCAAATTTCTGCGAAATCCTTGTCATTATTTTTTGGGACTTTGTAATTGTAATGACTTTGATTTTTTGTTAAACTTTATCGACTTTTTTTGGACTTAAACAATTTTTCGAAAGTCTTCATAAATTTTTCTCGTGATTTTGACATATTTCGTTTAGTCTTTGACAACTTTTGATGGACTTATCAACTTTTTGAAAGACTTTGCCAAAATTTTGAAGGACTTTCTCAAAATTTGGATCATCTGAGTCAATTTTTCGGAAGACTTTGCAAACTGCAAAATCCTTGTCAATATTTTTTAGGACTTTCAAATTTTTTGTAAATCTTTATCGACTTTTGTTAGGACTTGGACCATTTTTTTGTAAAACTTTATCGACTTTTAGTATAGGACTTGCTCAATTTTTTGAAAGTCTCTATCAATTTTTTGAAAGGCTCTATCAATTATTTGAAACTCTTCATCAAGTTTTTGAAACTCTTCATCAAGTTTTCGAAAGTCTTCATCAATTTTTTGACCCTCTTTATCAACTTTTTGAAAGTCCTCATCAGTTTTTTGAAAGTCCATCAATTTTTAGCGTGACTTTCACATTTTTTCGCTGGACTTTGATATTTTTTCACTGGACTTCGATATTTTTTCGCTAGACTTTGACTCTCTTCGTTTAATCTTTGACAAATTCTTGACAATCGTTTCTTAAATTTTTCAAAATCTTTCGTAATTTCTAAAAATGTTTACCAACACTGTCAAGTCCTTGTCAATACTTGTCAAGTCCTTGTCAAAAAAAAAAAAAAAAAAAAAAAAAAGGGAAAAATCGATTCAACTTCTGGAATTACCGAAGGAAATTTTTAACAAGTATCTGACCTTTCTTCAGGACGTTGGTGCAAGTCTGAGCAAGGATTGTGAAAAGATCTTTTCGCACTGGAGCATGTTGATGACGAGTTTAATTTTGTTTGGACACCTGAGACGAAAATAAAGAGCGGACCTTGTTGGCCAAGGGACGACATAGCGAGCAGATTGATGGGCTCCGCTTGACGTCTAATTAAATCGATTAGACTTTGGGGTTAATTGTTCTGGAACGCCAGGCTCGCCTGTGACACGCGAGCGACTCAGGAGTCGGCCGTCGCTGCTCCGCCGGGACGTCGTGGAAAGCCGAGAATTTCTACCTGCCATGGGAATTTAAAGAGCGGAATTTCAGTCCAGGAATCTTCTCAAGGTGCTGCTGCTTGTGAGCGTGCCAGTGTTTTTCTCCTGCCAAGTGTCGCTTTCTCGTGATTGTTTTTTCGGCTGAATTTGGTGCTGTGATTTTCGGGCAATTTCCCCGGAAACTGTGTTTGTGCGAAACTCGAGAGTCACCTGTGGAGCTCTTTCGTCCAGCGGACCTGGAATTTGTGATAAGAAGTGATTTGTGCCGCAGTGGAAGAAGACAACTCATCGGACGGTGAGTCTGCACTGAGTTGCATTTTTTCGTTTCTCTCCTTTTTATTTCTCTTTTTTCATTCTCTTTTTTGTTTCTCTTTTTTGTTTCTCTTTTTTGTTTCTCTTTTTTGCTTCTCTCTTTTTTGCTTCTCTCTTTTTTTCTTTTTTTTCTTTTTGTCTTTTTTTTCTTTTTGTCTTTTTTTTTCTTTTTGGTTTTCCTTTTTTGCTTTTTCATTTGTTTCTGTCCTTTTTTTATCCTTTTTAGGGTTCCGTGCCCGAAAAACTGAACTTTCGCTTTTTATGTCCCGAATTTGAGTCACTCTAGCTTCTGAACTATTGGACCTGGAGGGCTAAAATTTGATGTACAAATGTAATTCGACGCGTAGAATTCGAAAATGATATGGAAAAAGTGTTTGGAGTTCGAGATCATACCGTTTTTTAGGAAAACGTGAAATTTCCAAGCAAAAAAAGGTGACTTTCTGAGCTAGAGCACTTTCCATTTGAGATAAATTGTTGAAAATTGGTACATAGACCTAAGTTTTGGTGTTGATTACATAAGAAATAACATCAACATGATTTGGTTTGATTATCATAAAATTTTTATAGAAAAACCACCATTTTTGTCCAAAAATGCATTAAAATGACTGTTTCTGTTCTCCTAGCGGCTATAATATACGACATAGATTAATGAAATTTGGTATGAATATGTATTTTCAGATGTTTATTACAGAAAAAATATAGCGAACAAAATTATGTTTAATTATCATAGCGTTTTTAAGAAAAAACTTGATTTTTGGCCCAAAATGCATTAAAATTTTCATCTTTCTCTCCTAGCGACTGTGATATATGACCTAGATTGCTGAAATTTGGTATGAATGTGTAGTCTTAGATATATATTACAGAAAAAATATAGCGAATAAAATTTTGTTTAAATATCATAGGGTTTTAATGAAAAAACTTGATTTTTGGCATAAAATGCATTACAATTTTCATCTTTCTCTCCTAGCGACTATAATACATGACTTAGATTGCTGAAATTTGGTATGAATGTATATTTTTAGATATATATTAGAGCAAAAATATAGCGAACGAAATTTTTCTAACTATCATAGCTTTTTAGAGGAAAAAGCTTGATTTTTGGCCTAAAATGCATTAAAATTACCGTCTTTCTCTTCTAGCGACTATAATATATGACCTAGATTGCTGAAATTTGGTATGAATGTGAAGTTTTAGATATATATTACAGAAAAAATAAAGCGAACAAAATTTTGTTTAAATATCACAGGGTTTTAATGAAAAGAATTGATTTTTGGCATAAAATGCATTACAATTTTCATCTTTCTCTCCTAGCGACTATAATACATGACCTAGATTGCTGAAATTTGGTATGAATGTATATTTTTAGATATATATTAGAGCAAAAATATAGTGAACGAAATTTTTTTAACTATCATAGCTTTTTAAAGGAAAAAGCTTGATTTTTGGCCTAAAATGCATTAAAATTACCGTCTTTCTCTTCTAGCGACTATAATATATGACCTAGATTGCTGAAATTTGGTACGAATGTGAAGTTTTAGATATATATTACAGAAAAAATATAGCGAACAAAATTTTGTTTAACTATCATAGGTTTTTAATGAAAAAACTTGATTTTTGGCCTAAAATGCATTACAATTTTCATCTTTCTCTCCTAGCGACTATAATACATGACCTAGATGGCTGAAATTTGGTATGAATATATATTTTTATATATATTTTACAGAAAAAATATAGCAATCGAAATTTTTTTGACTATCATAGCTTTTTAGAGAAAAAAGCTTGATTTTTGGCCTAAAATGCATTAAAATTACCGTCTTTTTCTCCTAGCGACTACAATATGTGACCTAGATTGCTGAAATTTGGTATGAATGCGTAGTTTTAGATATATATTACAGAAAAAATATAGCGAACGAAATTTTTTTAATTATCATAGCTTTTTAGAGGAAAAAGCTTGATTTTTGTCCTAAAATGCATTGAAATTACAGTCTTTCTCTCCTAGCGGCTACAATATAAGACCTAGGTTGTTGAAATTTGGTATGAATATGTAGTTCTAGATGCATATTATAGGAAAATTATAGCGAATAAAATCTTATTCAATTAACATGATGTTTTCAAGAAAAAAGCTTAATTTTGGCCTAAAATGCGCTAAAATGATTATGTCCTCCCTTAACGGCCAAACCAATCAACTTAGAGAGCTGAAATTTGGTATGAATATGTAATTATAAATGTATATTACAGAAAAAATATAGCGAACACGATTGTGTTTGATTATAATAGCGTTTTCAAGGAAAAAGTGTAATTTTTGGCCTAAAATGCATTAAAATTACTATTTTTTTCTTCTAGCGGCTATAATATATGATCTAGATTACTGAAATTTGGTATAAATATATAGTTCTAGATTATATTATAAGAAAAATATAGCGAACAAAATTTTATTGAATTAACATAATCTTTTCAACGAAAAGGCGTAATCTTTGGCCTATCATAACTATGTAATTCCTTAACTGTTAAACTAATCAACTTAGAGAGCTGAAATTTGGTATCGTGGTGTATATTATTCTGAAAATTGCAAAAAATATATAACTAAATTGATGGAAGATAATTTCGATTTTCGATTTTAGGTTTCTTGAAGTTTATGGACGTTTCTCAACCCCAAGAACGCATCGATTAGTAGTTTAGTGAACCCTCTAGCTCAATTGTATCCAAAGTTATTAAGTTTTCAGAAATTGAAACTTTTGAAAACACCGTTTTTTATTCATCTTTTGCATTTTTTAAAAAAATTTAAATGTAATCGTTTTATCTTTTTTGTACTTCGGAAACACACCGATTAACCTTTTAATGAATTTTCTACCTCAATTCTATCCAAAGTTATTTACAATTTAAAAATAGAAAATTAGTAAAAAATTTGTTTCGTTTTTTGCTTTTCTTTTTTTGTGTCTTCGTTTATTTTCTTTTTTTGTCTCTTTTTCTTTTGTTTCTCTTGTGTTACTTTTTTAATCCCTCTTTCTCTTTGCTTTCCTCTCTCTCTCTCTCTCTCTCTCTTCCTGTCTCCCATTTTTTCTCTTCCTTTCTCTAGTTTCAATCTAGTTTCAATCTAGTTCCAATCTAGTTTCTATCTAGTTTCAGTCTAGTTACACAAAACTCCATTCTTATTTTGCATACAATTAAGCGACGCGTGATTATAAGAGGGAAAAATGTTTTTTAAAAAAATACAAAAAATGCAAAAAATAAGAAATTAGAATAAAAAACTGAAATAAAAAATTTAGCTTGGAAAATTTTTGCTTTAAAATGAATCTTGATACGCATGACAATTGGGACCTTGAGGGCTAGATCGATCTTTTAGAAGTAACGGTGAGTGGTGCGGGCAAATCTTCGGAAATATCTTCTTCGGAGGCAAAGAATCGAAAATCACTTCCTACTGAACCGCAACCGCACTGGGACGTGCAGAGTGCGAGATTCCTCCTTCTGGAAACAAGATCGTGCCGTCACGTAAATAATGAGGATGATTCGAGCATTTTTTAACAAATTGTGAATTTGAGACTTTGTACGTTAATTTTTATTTATTTTTTTATTAATTTATTTTTTTACTTTCCACAATCTGTTTCATTTATTTTTTATAAAAAAATTAATTTTTATTCTTTTATTTTATTTATTTTTAAATACAATTTTCTTGATTAATATCGACTAGTCGAAATGTCGACCTTGAAATATCAATTTGCGGGATATCGACTTTACAGTATCGATTTATCGCTATTTTTCGATAGATAAGAATATCGTTTATCGCTATAGTGACAACAAAAATTTATCGACTTTCGCATATCGATTTAAAATTATCGATATGTCGATTCCAATAGTGTCGATTAATACGCTATCGACTTTAAAAGTATCGATAATTCGTATGTCGTTTTTAAAGTATAATTAACTCGATACATCGACTTTCAAAGTCTCGATTAATTTATAAGTCGACTATAAAAGTATCGATTAATTTATATATCGATCTTGACATCGATTTGCACAATATCGAGTTTACCACATCGATTCATCACTATTCTTCGATACATACAAATATCGACTTATCGCTATATAGCGTTTTTAGACCAAAAATTTATCGACTTTGGAATATCTAACATTATTTCGACTGTAAAATTATCGATTAATCGATGCATTGACATAGAATTATCGATTAATCGATTCATTGACATAGAATTATCGATTAATCGATTCATTGACATAGAATTATCGATTAATTGATATATTGACATAAAATTATCGATCAATCGATGTATTGACATAAGTTTATCGGTCAATCAATATATTATCGATTAATCGATATATACTGTCAATTTATCGATATATCGACTGTTAAATAGTCGATTAATCGATATATGGATTTTAAAGTTCATTTGAACGTTCAGAACTTCAGCCTCATTCGATTAATCAATATATTTTCCTTAAAATTATCGACTAGTCAATGTATCGACTTTGTTATATCATTCAATTGATGTATCGACTTACAAATCATAGATTAATCGAAGTATCGACTTTGTAACATCGATTAATCGACATATCGACTTTGCAATATCGATTAATTGATGCATCGACTTGAAATATCGATTTCTCGATACATACTCCAAATTATTATCGATTAATTTCAAATATCGAGAAAGATGATGGACTTCTCGATTAAAATATATCGATATATCGATTGAAAAATAAAAATACAAGGAATATGGACACTTTTACATGTTGCTGGTTTAACTACTTTTAAAGTAAACCTTTTCCTGTTGAGCTTGTGAATCGATGTGTGACATCTAAGGAACAAGCAAAGGATATTCAGGAATGTGGATCTTGTCCGTTATCTCGATTGCTACGGAGCTACGAAGTGAGAGCATGAAGTACTCGTATACAGGGGGACTTGAGAGAGCTGAAATCAGTCTCGAGAGTGCTGCTACTTTTAGGCAAAGTTCTAATCTAAAATTCCTATTATCCAATTGGTCTAAACACACTTTTCTCTCTCTCTCTCTCTTCTCTCTCTCTCTCCTCTCTCTTCTCTCTCTCTCTCTCTCTCTCTCTCTCTCTCTCTCTGTCTGACTGACTCTCTGACTCTCTTTCTCTCTCATTTTTCTCTCCCTCTCTCCCTCTCTATCTCTATCTCTATCTCCCTCTCTTTTAAATAGTAAATTTGCAAATCAGACTGTCAAGCGTTCAAATCGAATGGACATTTGTGTCAAACGTTCTGTCGAACTTGTCATAAGAAAGCAAAGAAGATGGATATCTTTTGGCAAGAGATCATTTTTAATTGGATTAACCAAGAAACCGGTGCAATTTTTTTCACTCTTTCATATATAAAAAGCATGTTAACACGAAGATTACCCAATCTCTCGACGTGATTTTGACTTGATTTTAATTAATAGTTTATATTATGTATGCTGCTTTCGTTTGAAAAAAAATAATCCTGGAATTTTGGCTGTCACTTCCGCTCTAGTTTCTAGTCAATCTAGTTGTTTTTTTTAATTTCTGGAGTAGATGGAAAAAATCCTTGATTGTGATTCTAATCATGAATTAAATTGATTAATAACTCTAAAAAGAAAGTGTTACTTTTGTAATTATTATTTAACTTTATTTATTGTCCAATTTTATTGATTTTCTGAATTTATTTATTGTCTGGTTTTATTTATTTTCTGAATTTATTTTTTGTCTGATTTTATTTAATTTATGTTTTTATTTATTCTCTGATTTTAATGATTTTCTCAATTTATTTATTGTCTAATTTTATTTATTTTCTGAATTGATTTATTGTCTCATTTTATTTATTGAATAAATTTATTTTTGTCTCAAATTATTTATCGCTTGAATTTATTTATTGTCTGAATTTCTTCTATTCATCAAAATTTGTTGTAATTTAGTTGATTATGAATAAATTAAACTTATAGGAATTTCGATATTGTTTTAGAACAAAACGAACATATTCTCCAAATCCAAAAGTCACTTTTATGTGTAACACAAACATGTTTCTATTGACTAGAAAGGTAATAAAACACGTTTTGAAATTAGTTTCGAATTGGACATCCGTAGCCTAGTGCTAAAGTAATCGACTTGTAACTGAAACATCTTGAGTTCGCTCCCAGTGAAATGCGACATTTTTTTGACAGAAATTAAATTCTAAATACCCGATATAAGAAAAAATACCATAATATATAAAGATAATAATAAAAAAAATAATAATAAGAATAAAAAAAAATAATACGAATAAAAAAAGAATAATGATATAAATAATAAGAATAAAAATGATAATAATAATAATAATAATAATAATAATAATAATAATAATAATAATAATAATAATAATAATAATAATAATAATAATGAAAAGAAGTAGAAAAAGAATATGAAAATAAAAATAATAACAATATAAATAGTGAGAATGTTATTAGTTGCAAAAATGGATTTCATAATTTTTTTCAATTTCTAAAGATTAGCACTTTTTTACTCTAGCTCCTCTGACTATTCATTAAGCTATAAAATAAATGACATAAACGTTAATAAACGTCTTGCTGTAATGTGGAATGGAGGAAAATTTAAATGCAATTCAGTATATCGAAGAATTTATAATTATGATGGTTTTAAGAAAAAAAAAAAAGAAAAAGAAGAAGAAAAAAAAGAAGGAGAATTATTAGACAATGTACGCTTGACGAGAAAACAAATCGGATTTTAAAAAAGCAATCGCGCACTTGAGTACACAAAACGGGTGTGTTTTATTCCAAAGTCGTAAAAATTTATAGTTACGTCACTATTCAAACTTGCGATTATTATTTCACTATTCATTATTTTATCTCGTTTCAAAAAGCAAATCAATACTTTACAATTTTTTTAAAACAAATTTAAACAGTTCATTCACCTGGAAATACTTTTTTTATTTATTTGATTTGCATATTTTTTTTTAGTTCAAAATGTGCTAAAATTTGATTTTTCAATTTAAATTTTAATGGACAGAAATATTAATAAAAAGAATATTTTGACGTCACTTTTAAACGTCATAATTCTAGGGAAACGTTTTATTAAAATTAAAAATTCAATGCACGATATTTGGGTTGTGAAATAAATTAGAATTAATTGCAAATCGTTGAATTGTAACTATTAGAATTAACTTTAAAAACTATTATTTTCATTCGAGATTTTTAAATATTAACAAATAAATTGCTTCCTCACAGGGAAGCATTGTTTTTTTATTGTAAAACATTTGAATTAAAACAAAATAATTTTAATGATTTTAGTTTAAATGTTCAACATTTTATTGCACAATTTTTAAGATGTGCGAATTAAATATAATTTTCTGAATGTGCTTCTAAAAAATATTTGTATTTTGATATTAACAAATAATATTTTTATGTAAAGATAAATATTTTAATGTGATCATAAATATTTTAATGAAAAAAAAAATATTTTAATAAGAAAATAAATATTTTAATGTAAAAAACAAAATTTTATTGTAAAAGTAAATATTTTAATGTGGAAATAAAAAATTTATTATAAAAGTAAATATTTTATTTAAAAATATAAATATTTTAGTGTACAAATAAATATTTTATTGTAAAAATAAATATTTTAGTGTACAAATAAATATTTTAGTGTACAAATAAATATTTTAGTGTACAAATAAATATTTTAATATACAAACAAATACTTTAGTATAAGAATAAATGTTTTTATGTAGAAATAAATATTTTAATGTAAAAATAAACATTTTAATGAACCATTAGTATTATTTGACAATAATCAATATTTTATTATAAAAAATAAATTTTGGAGAACAATGTCCTATTCATAAAATTTTTTGCAAAAATTTATCGCAAAATAGTTAAAAAGTAATGAAAAATTGCCTACACTGGGTTTAATTTGTTCAAATAAAAGTTAGAAAACTTGACTCATTAATTAATAAATGTGCGTTAATTCAATACGATCGTTTCTTTAGTGGATAAAACTCTTGAGTTTACAGAGCTGATCACTATCTGCTGAGTATGAATATCAAAGTGAATAAAATGCAAAATTGATTCTCGGATTTATCCACTTAATTGGTGAGCGAGTCTTGGACTTTTAATTTCTTTAATATGCATTTCATTAAAATCGTGATTTGAACTTTAATAAATGAAATACAATACAATAAAGTACAATGGATAAAAAGTGGTATGAAAATTAAAAAAGAATTTACATTTCAAAAAGATTAGATTTTTCCATTTTAAATCAATTGTGCATTGTCATGTAATGTGAAATCATGCTTAAAATTTGCCTCGGCAGTATTTTAAAATTAGTTTTGAGTCAAACTGGATACATGTCTAGAAGCAGTATCGAAACATGTTTTGAGAGGAATTGAAAACGTGTTTTGAAACAATAAAGTTACATGTCTTGAGACAATAAAACATTTTCAATGTATAAACATGTTCTCACTCAAAATCTAAACATGTTCTGAATCAAGCTCTGAACATGTTCTGAATCAAGCTCTAAACATGTCCTGAATCAAGATCTAAACATGTCTTGAAACAATGTATGAAGCTGTGAAGAGTGAAGCTCAAAACATGTTCCGAGATAAGCTCTAAACATGTTTTAAAACAAGATTTGTACATGTTGTGAGTCAAGAGCTAAACATGTTCTGAGTCATACACTGAACATGTCTTGAAGCAATATATGAACATGTCTTGAAGCAATATATGAACATGTTCTGATTCAAGTTCAAAACATGTTTTGAAACAATGTACAAACATGTTCTAAATGAAAATAAAAACATGTTCCGAGACAAGATCTAAACATGTTCTGAGATATGCTCTGTACATATTATAAGTCAAGATCCGAACATGCTAAGGGTCAAGTTCTAAACATGTCTTGGAGCAATGTATAAACATTTTCCAAAACAAGCTCTGTGCATGTTGCAATTCAAGATCTTAGCATGTCCAGTGTCAAGCACTGAAGAAGTCTTACAGCAATATATGAACAAATTCGGAGTCAAGTTCCAAACATGTTTTGAAACAATGTATGAACATGTTCTATGTGAAACTCAAAACATGTTTTTGATCGATGTATGAACATTCTTTGAGTCAAGCTCTAAACATGTTCCGAAAAAGACTCTAAACATGTTCTGAGACAAGTTCTGTACATGTTGCATTGTAAGTCAAGATCTGAACATGTTTTGAGTCAAGCTGTAAACGCGTCTCAATCGAACTGTGAACGTGTCTCAATCATGCTCTAAACATGTTCTGAATCATGCTTTAAACATGTTCTGAATTATGTTTTAAACATGTTTCGAGTCAATCTGAGAAGACGTTCTGAGCCAATCTCGAAACATGTTCTGAGACAAGTTCTGTAAATGTTATAATTCAAAATCTGAGCATGTTCTAGTCAAGCTTTAAACACGCCTTAAAACAATATATGAACATGTTCTAAATCAAGCACAAAAACATGTTCCAAGACAAGCTCTGAACATGTTCCGAGGCATGCTCTAGACACGTTACAAATCAAAGTCTGAACATGTTTGAGTCTGGATTTTAACATGTCTTGAAACAACGAATGAACATGTTCTAAGTCGAGTTCTAAACATGTTCTGAATCATGCTCTAAACATGTCTCGAAACAACGAATAAACATGTTCTAAGTCGAGTTCTAAACATGTTCTGAATCATGCTCTAAACATGTCTCGAAACAACGAATAAACATGTTCTAAGTCGAGTTATGCTCTAAACATGTCTCGAAACAACGAATAAACATGTTCTAAGTCGAGTTCTAAACATGTTCAGAATCATGCTCTAAACATGTTTTGAAACAATTTATGAACATGTTCTAAATCAAGCGCAAAAAACATGTTTCAAAGCTCTAAACGTGTTCTGAGACAATAATGTTACAAGTCAAAGTTTGAACACGTTCTGATTCTCGATTTTAACATGTCTTGAAATGACGAATGGACATGTTCTAAGTTGAGTTCTAAACATGTTCAGAATCATGCTCGAAACATGTTCTGAATCATGGTCTAAACACGTTTTGAAACAGTGTATGAACATGTTCTGAATCAAGCGTAAGAACATGTTCCAAAGCTCTAAACATGTTCTGAGACAATAATGTTGCAAGTCAAAATCTATACATGTTCTGAGTCTTGATTTTGACGTATCTTGAAACGACGAATGAACATGTTCTAAGTCAAACTATAAACATGTCCGAACTCAAACTATCAACATGTTCAGAATCATGCTCTAACATGTCTTGACTCAATCTCTAAACATGTTTCGAAGAAATCTGGAAACATGTTCTGTCTCAATCTTTAAACATGTTTCAAGTCAACCTATGGACATTTTTTGAGCAAAGTTTGAAACATGTTTTAAGTGTTATTTTTTGTGGAACATTGTTGATAGGACACGTTTCCCGGGAACGTGATCTGGCGGCACTGGCATCAGGATTTTTCGCCGTGTGTGTTGAGCGCAGAGAGGCAAGAAATAATCGAGCGTGATTGCGTGCACTAGATAAGCGTTTAGACAATGTTTATTCCGCTGTCTACACCGAAGCTTTACGATGACTATCGACGTCCGACAATCACACAATTTATTACCTCATTTGTTACGTTGCTTCAATCTAGATTCGAGGCTCGCGCGCTAACGTTTAGGAGCGCAACTTTTAGCGGCATTTACGCGGCGTGAAGGCCTAACGGCAGGTGTGAATACGTCGGCTCGTAAATTCCAGCTCATCGATGAGATAAGCTTTTCTTCGCGCTGAAAAATCACGGTGGAAAAGTGCCCCGCGAGCTCCGCCGCCGCCTCGATTCAAACTTCCATTTCTTAGGATAAATCTGCCATTTTGCACCTTCGCCGCCAAGATAGACCATTCCGCAGATATAAATTTTCCTTCCGCGATCTTTTCCCATCGGGCCTTCGCTTCCACACGCTCTACTTCACTGACGTATCGAGATTTGATTATTTTATTGAAAAATTGCTTGTAGTTGATAACGCATCTCTCATTGAAAAATTTTTATTTTATTTTTAATTGATTGATTTATGGGAAAAATTTTTGTAGTACCTTGTTTTGAAGTGAGAATTCAGGTGATTTTAATTTTTTGGATTGGAGTTTTATAGGTTAATTTTAGTCACGTGTTGACTGGGATTCGAAACGTGTATCGAAATTGATTCAAAACGTGTTTAAAAAATATTCTAGACATGCAATGATAGTAATTTTGGAAAAGCATCGATATTTAGAACATGTTTGAAATTGACTCGATACATGTATCAGGGTTCAGTTTAAACATGTATTAAAGTGAAATCAAAACAGGTGTTTTAAACTGTCCTTTATAGTATCCTTCATAGAGTCCCTCATAGTGTTCTTCATATTATCTTTTAAAGCGTCCTTTATAGTATCATTTATAATGTCCTTTATAGTATCCTTTATAGTATCCTTTATAGTATCCTTTATAGTGCCCTTTACAGTGTCCTTTACAGTGTCCTTTATAGTGTCCTTTATAGTGTCCATAAGGTGTCCTTTACAGTGTCCTTTACAGTGTCCTTTAAAGTGTCCTTTATAGTGTCCATAAGGTGTCCTTTACAGTGTCCTTTACAGTGTCCTTTAAAGTGTCCTTTATAGTGTCCTTTACAGTGTCCATAAGGTGTCCTTTACAGTGTCCTTTATAGTGTCCTTTAAAGTGTCCTTTATAGTGTCCTTTATAGTGTCCTTTAAAGTTTCCTTTATAGTGTCCTTTATAGTGTCCTTTATAGTGTCCTTTAAAGTGTCCTTTACAATGTTCTTCATAGTGTCCTTTAAAGTGTCCTTCATAATGTCCTTTAAAGTGTCCTTTATAGTGCCCTTTATAATGTCCTCTATAGTGTACTTTATAGTAACCTTTAAATGACCTTTATAATGACCTTTATTCTGACTTTCATGGTACTTTATACAACCTATATAACCTTCACTGAAATTTATAGGGACCTTTAATGTTTCCTTTACAGGGTTCTTCAAAGTGACCTTTAAATTACCATTATAATCGCCGTTATAGTGTCTTTATAGTGTCATTTCAAATGTCCTTTATAGTGTCATTTATAGTGTCCTTTATAATGTCATTTACAATAACCATTATATTGTCCATCATAGTGGCTATTATATAAAGTGGCTTCTATTATTTTATACCATCATAATGCCCTTTTTAATGACCTTTACAGTGTCCTTTATAGTGATATCATTATAGTGTTATTTATTGTGACCTTTATTGTGTCCTTTATTGTGTATTTTATAGTGTCTTGTATAGTGGCCTTCATAGTAACCTTTACAACGACCTTTATAACGACCTTTATTATGACTTTCATCATTCCCGTTTAAGTGCCCTTTATAGAGTCCTTCATAGTGTCCTTTATAATGGCCTTTATAATGACATTTATAATGGCATTTATAGTGTCCTTTATAGTGACCTTTATAGTGTCTTTTATAGTGTCCTTTATAGTGTACTTTATAGTGTCCTTTATAGTGTCCTTTATAGTGTCCTTTAAAGTGTCCTTTATAGTGTCCTTTATAGTGTCCATAAGGTGTCCTTTACAGTGTCCTTTACAGTGTCCTTTAAAGTGTCCTTTATAGTGTCCTTTACAGTGTCCTTTATAGTGTCCTTTATAGTGTCCTTTAAAGTGCCCTTTATAGAGTCCTTCATAGTGTCCCTTATAATGGCCTTTATAATGACATTTATAATGGCATTTATAGTGTCCTTTATAGTGACCTTTATGGTGTCTTTTATAGTGTCCTTTATAGTGTCCTTTATAGTGTCCTTTATAGTGTCCTTTATAGTGTCATTTATAGTGTCCTTTATAGTGATCTTTATAGTGTCATTTATAATGTCCTTTATAGTGTCCTTTATAGTGTCCATTATTGTGTCTTTTATAGTGGTCTTTATAGTGTCCTTTATAGTGAACTTTATAGTGTCTTTTATAGTGTCCTTTATAGTGTCCTTTATAGTGTCCTTTCTTGTGTCCTTTATAGTGTCCTTTATAGTGTCCTTTATAGTGAACTTTATAGTGTCTTTTATAGTGTCCTTTATAGTGTCCTTTATAGTGTCCTTTATAGTGTCCTTTGTAATGTCCTTTATACTGTCCTTTATAGTGTCCTTTATAATAACCTGTTTAATTACCTTATGTGACTTTTACAATGACTTATTATGTTTTTAGTCTCTTAAAATGAAGTTTTATAATTTTTTACAATTTTTCTTTTATAACAATTCTTAATTCTAGGTCCAAAAAGATCGTTACTGTGGGACATTTCTTGTCTAAAGCTGTGATGACCTTTATAATGGGACATTGTTATCTATATTTCGCCAAAGAGTATCTTTACTTTGAGGCACTCTTTTTAATTTTGGGAAATGGAGTGCTGTTTTAGTAGGACAGTCTTTTCGTGCTGTTATAGAAACGACCTTTAATTTAGGTGTTCTAAAGAACATGATACCTGTGACCTTTCTTATGGAAAATTAATTTTAATTTAAACAAAATATTTACCATTACCTTTATTTTGTGAAATTGACTTTTGTGGGACCTTAACATTTATTTTGTGACAATGACCTTTATTTTGTGCCTTTGACCCTTATTTTGGGATAATGGTCTTTTTGGTGACTTCGACCTTCATTTTGGCAGATTGACCATTATTTTGTTACATTAACAAGTCTCAAGGGTCATTGCCCTTCATGTTTTGACAGAAGTGACCTTTAATTTGTGAATTTGACCTACAATTTGTGAAATTGACTTTTATTTTGAGACATGAGTGACCTTTATTTTGTATGCCTTTGACCTTCATTTTGGGATATTGACCTTTATTTTGGTACATTCACCTTTATTTTGGGACATTTGCCTTTTTTGACAATGACCTTGATTTGGGTGACCTTTATTTTGTGCCCTACGACTTTATTTTGGGACAAGGATAACCTTGATTTTGTGATAAGGACCTTCATTTTGTACATTGGCCTTTATTTTAAGACACTGACCTTTATTTTGTAACTTTTGCCTTCCTGTTGGTACTTTGACCTTTATTTTGTATATTCGCCTTTATTTTAGGACACTGACCTTTATTTTGTAACTTTTGCCATCATTTTGGTACATTGACCTTTACTTTGGGACAATGAATTTATTTTAGACGTAAACTTCCATTTGTATTTTTTTTCAACTTTTTTTAAATTTTCATGAATAAAATTTTGCTTGGCTAAAATTTTGAACGAAAAATGTATTCATTTCTTGTAAAACTAGAAAGCATGTGAACATAAAAAAGAAAGCTATAAAAACTGTCTTTTAATTCACTGATAATATTTTTTAAATCTGACACCTGTTTGCAGAAAATTATATAAGACACCTGAATGTGGAATTTTTGCAAAATCTCTCATATCCTGTCTTGGGAGTTGGATTTAAGGAAATATGTTTTATTCTCCTCGTATGCATAAACTCGAATGTGCGTTTCGAACCCGAGGCAATAAATTATAAATCGAAGACGCATAAGTTATAGCCGCGTTTCCAACGTAAATAGAAATTCCTTGCTATCTTCCTAACGGTCAGTCGATTTATCTGTCTTCTGCATTATTACCTGTATTATTACCTTCGTACGCATAAGACTGTTTTTCTTTTTTTCATGCGCGGACAATAAGAGGGGTGATCCTTCTTTGAAAATTACCGATCAACATACTTTTGCCGTTTTACCTCAGATTATTTCCTTTTGATGCCTTTTATATTTCCAGAAGGGGAAATTCCAGATATTAGTAGAAAGGAAATAATTTTCATTTTGAAAAATGGACGATGGTTTTCTTTTTTAAAAATATGGTAAGAGGGGGCGGTAATCCGGCCCTGATGTGGCGCTAGTCAGGATGTATTATGGCGCTTTTGTAGCGCTTTTGTGGCGCTACTGTGGCTCTATAATGGTGCTATAGTGGCGCTATTGTGACGCTATAATGGCGCTATTCTGGCGCTTTTGTAGCGCTTTTGTGGCGCTACTGTGGCTCTATAATGGTGCTTTAGTGGCGCTATTGTGACGCTATAGTGGCGCTATAGTTGCGCTTTTGTGGCACTATAGTGGTACTATAGTGGCGCTATTGTGAACCTATAGTGGCGCTATAGTGACGCTATAGTGGTGCTATAGTGGCGCTATTGTGACGCTATAGTGGCGCTATTGTTGCGCTATTATGGCGCTATTGTGACGTATTTGTGGCACTATAGTGGCGCTATAGTTGCGCTTTTGTGGCAGTATAGTGGTACTATAGTGGCGCTATTGTGAACCTATAGTGGCGCTATAGTGACGCTATAGTGGTGCTATAGTGTCGCTATTGTGACGCTATAGTGGCGTTTTTGTGGCACTATAGTTGTGCTTTTGTGGCACTATAGTGGCGCTATAGTAGCGCTATAGTTGCATTATTGTGACGGTACAGTTGCGCTTTTGTGGCGCTTTTGTTACGCTATTGTGGCGCTATTGTGGCGCTAGTTAACTGAAAATTGAACGCTCATAATACCACAACGTGGCGCTAATTAGGCTACAATGTGGCGCTCACTAGAATACAATCTGCACTTATCATACAACTTTTGGATTTAATTTTCTGAGTAAAAAATAAATACATTTTCCTAAAATTGGATATTTTTACCACTGTGGTGTCATGTTCCACTTTATTTAATAAAGAATCAATAATATGCAGAATCAGTGCATAATTGGCAAAAAATTGATAATAACTATCTCCAATTAAGGTGCTCAACTAAAGCTGATTTGTTTTACGCTGCGATAATGAGGTGTGAAAATGTGTTAATTTTTTTTCTTTGAAACGGTAACTGACGGCACATGTAACATTCTAGGTGTTATTGAGGTGATAAAATTGTTTTAATTGGACGCTAATGCGATATTAATATAGCAATAATATGACGGTGCGAAGATAACTAAATAATAATTTTTCATCCTCAGGATAACTGACTAATTAACTGTAAGCAGGTTCGTCTCTTTAATTATTTTACGTTTTCTTTAACAAATTAACAAAATTTAGATAGCGAGAGGATGTTAATTCTTCTGGGAATATATTCTACTGTGGATAATTAATTCCAATTGGAGATAATTACAATCTTTTAATAATTAATACTTTTGGCGCAAATTGTATTCAATTATTAATAATTAGGTTTTGGCTTTAATTATATTCTATTATTGACTCAAAAGTACTTCTAAATTGACGCAAAAGTACTTTGAATTGAACTCAAAAGTATTTTCATCTGGACTCAAAAGTCTTTTTTAACTACACTCTAAAGTACTTTGCAGTTGACTCAAAAGTACTTTGAAATTGACTCAAAATACTTTGAATTGGACTCAAAAGTATTTTTTAACTACACTCTAAAGTACTTTGGAATTGACTCAAAAGTACTTTGAATTTGACTCAAAATTATTTTCATCTCGACTCAAAAGTATTTTTTAACTACACTCTAAAGTATTTTGAAATTCACTCAAAAGTACTTTTTACTATATTCAAAAATACTTTGACATTGACTCAAAAGTACTTTGAATTGGTCCCAAAAGTCTTTTTTAACTGCACTCAAAAGTAATTTAAAGTTGACTCAAAAGTAGTTTGAAATTGACTCAAAAGTAATTTGAAATTGACTCAAAATACTTTGAATTAGACTCAAAAGTATTTTTTAACTACACTCTAAAGTACTTCAGAATTGACTCAAAAGTACTTTGAATTGGACTCAAAAGTCTTTTTTAACTGCACTCTAAAGTACTTTAAAGTTGACTCAAAAGTACTTTAATGTTGACTCAAAAGTACTTTAATGTTGACTCAAAAGTACTTTGAAATTGACTCAAAAGTATTTTTAACTACACTCTAAAGTACTTTGAAGATGGCTCAAAATTACTTTGAAATTGACTGAAAAGTACTTTGAATTGAACTCTAAAGTACTTTCAACTATACTCAAAAGTGCTTTGAAATTGACTCAAAAATACTTTGAATTGAACTCTAAAGTACTTTCTACTATACTCTTTTTTAACTGCACTCTAAAGTACTTTAAAGTTGACTCAAAAGTACTATGAAATTGACTCAAAAGTCTTTTTTAACTACACTCAAAATTACTTTGAAATTGACTCAAAAGTGCTATGAAATTGACTCAAAAGTACTTTGAAATTGACTCAAAAGTATTTTTAACTACACTCTAAAGTACTTTGAAGTTGACTCAAAATTACTTTCAATTGACTCAAAAGTACTTTGAATTGAACTCTTAAGTACTTTCTACTATACTCAAAATTACTTTGAAATTGACTCAATGATACTTTGAATAGAACTCAAAAGTATTTTCTAACTACACTCTAAAGTACTTTAATGTTGACTCAAAAGTACTTTGAAATTGACTCAAAAGTACTTTGAATTGGACTCAAAATTATTTTCATCTCGACTTAAAAGTATTTTTAACTACACTCTAAAGTATTTTGAAGTTCACTCAAAAGTACTTTTTACTATATTCAAAAGTACTTTGAAATCGACTCAAAAGTACTTTGAAGTTGACTCAAAAGTACTTTGAAATTGACTCAAAAGTACTTTGAAATTGATTCAAAAGTACTTTGAATTAACTTAAAAGTATTTTCGACTGTACTCAAAAGTATACTTTATAATTAGACTCAAAAGTACTTTTTAACTACATTCAAAAGCACTTTCCATTAATTTTAATGGTACTTTCAACTTGATTCAAAAGCCCCACAGTTTAAGATAATTTTTCAAACTGTTTAGAGAATCAGCCAATCCAGATAAATCTTGAGATTGACCAAAAATCTGAAAGTGACTATTATCAAAGTTGTAAATCGATTCAATGTAAATGTTACCATTCTCCTAATAGAACGGTAACGATAATAATAAATTACTTTCGATAAGAAATTAATTGTCTCTGTATTAAGTGTAAATTAAAATTAAATAAATAAATTAAACGTAAAAGGGCAATTCCTCTCGGATAATTACAAATTGAAAGCATTCGAATGAAATGGCAAAATGTGACATAATTACTTCATTATCCCGTCGACTATTTCACTCTAAAGCATTGCCAGTTATAAATTAATTGGCAGACTTTGAATTATATTTTGAATGCAAGCCTACAAAGCATTTCAGCCATTAAATGCAGCCCATTTTGTCAAATTGTCAATTTACGAGCAGCTAAACGGAAATAGATTTTACATCGTTTACATAATAAATAACAAAATAAATGTCTCTCAATTGCAAATTAAAGCAGTCAAGTTTTAAAAATGTGTATTTTAAGAAAGAAACTTTATAGCCTCTCTGTGCATTTATGATGCCATTTTCAGTCCAAACATGGGTTGTAAACGTGACTTAAATTACGACAATTTGCTCAACTAAATGTCAGTTATTCAGTTTAAGTAAGTGGAAAAACTCACGAGAGTGAAATGTCCAATTTTGTGTCTCGTTGCTAAAGCGAGAATAAAAGCATCAATGTGCTTATTTCGCTTTGCGCATTATCCTATTATGACATATACGTTTCTCCTCATCAATTAAATGACTTTAGAAAGCGATTCCAAGCCAGAAGAAAAGCATACCATCGATTCCAAATTGGCAAGAAAAGGCAGAAACTATTTCGCGACATATGAGGAGTGCAATTGGGGCCACTTGTCCCGCGAGTAGGTTAGGTTAGGTTCGATTTAATTCCCGAGTAGTTTTCCGCCATTCGCTCCATTTGAAATTTAAATTGAAATTCAATTCTCAGTCAAAGAGAGATGAAAAAGAGGAATAAATTGAGTAGAAAATATTTTTGTAATAAGGACAGTGATTATGCCAAGAAAAGAGTACGATTTGTGAAAAAAATTGTGAAAAAACCTTTATCTTTTTCATGGAAAATAATAAAATCGCGGAAGCAATATAACGGATCATTTTTTTGTTCGTAATCAGCGACCCTAAAAACCTCCAGATACCAACTTTCATAAAAATCGAACGATTTTCAAAAAGAAGTCCGCCATATTGGATCTGCCATTTTGAATTTTGAATAATTATTTCATTTCTTCATAATTAGCGACCCCAATAACCCCCAGCTACCAACTTTCATGAAAATGGAACAATTTTCAAAAACATGTTCATGAAAATCAATCGATTTTCCAAAAATGTCCGCCATATTGGATCCGACATTTTGAATTTTGATAAATTGTGAACAGCTTCGTAATCAACGACACCAAGAACCCCCAGATACCAGCTTTCATGAAAATGGAACAATTTTTTAAAAGACGTCCGCCATATTGGATCCGCCATTTCGAATTTTGAATAATTATTTCATTTCTTCGTAATCAGCGACCCCAATAACCCCCAGATACCAACTTTTATGAAAATGGAACAATTTTCAAAAAAACGGTCCGCCATATTGCATCCTCCATTTTGAATTTTGAAAATTTTTGAAAAGATTCGTAATCAGCGACCCCGAAAATCCCCAGATAGCAACTTTCAAGAAAATCGAACGATTTTCAAAAATATGTTCCGCCATATTAGATCCGCCATTTTGAATTATGAAAAATTGTGAACACATTCGTAAACAGTGACCTCGGAAACCCCCAGATATCAACTTTCATGAAAATCGAACGATTTTCAAAAAATGGTCCGCCATATCAAAGAATGGTCCGCCACATTGGATCTGCCATTTTGAATTTTGTAGTTAACCTCAGATGTACTTTGTAGTTAACCTCAAAATCTCTTTATATTTAACCTCAAAAGTACTTTGCATTTAATCTGAAGTGTACTTTGTACTTAACCTCAAAAAAACTTTATAATTAACCTCAATAGTACTTTGTAGTTATCATAAAAAATATTTTCTTGTTAACCTCAAATTTACTTTGTAATTAACCTCAAAAGTATTGAGTGAAATCCTCTTAATTTGAGAAAAAAATTCCTATCAAAATAAATGAAATATTCTCGGATTGGAACTTACTGAAAATGATGTTCAACCAAATTTACGTTTTTTTTTGCTGCTATCTCTGAAATAATTAATTTTATCAAAAAACTGTAAATGACAAATTTGTTGGAAATTTAATTTCCTACAAAAAGGGTCCTATAAACTAAATTGCTATGATTAATATTTCTTGAGATATTAGAATTTAACTCATGAGTAACGTTTGCAGTTTACCGAATCAAACATTAAAGTCTAATATCTCTGAAATTAATTTTATCAAATAAATATACATAGCAAATTTATTTGAAATTTAATTTCCTACAAAAAAGGTCCTATGAACTAAATTATTTTGATTAGTATTTCTCGAGATATTAAATATTAACTAATGAGTAACGTTTGCGGTTTTTCGAAACTAACGCTGAAGTCTAATATCTCTGAAATAATTAACTTTATCAAAAAAATGTAAATAGCAAATTTATTTGAAATTTCATTTCCTACAAAAAAGGTCTTATAAACTAAATTGCTATGATTAATATTCCTTGAGATATTAGACTTTAACTCATAAGTAACGTTTGCAGTTTATCGAATCAAACATTAAAGTCCAATATCTCTGAAATAATTAATTTTATCAAAAAAATGTATATGACAAATTTGTTGGAAATTTAATTTCCTACAAAAAAGGTCATATAAACTAAATTACTTTGATCAATATTTCTCGAGATATTAAATATTAATTAATGAGTAACGTTTGCGCTTTTTTGAAACAAACGTTGAAGTCTAATATCTCAGAAGTCATTAATTTTATCAAAAAAATGTGAATAACAAATTTATTTGAAATTCAATTTCCTACAAAAAAGTTCCTATAAACCTAATTCCTTACATCAATACTTCTCAAGATATTAGACTTTTACTTATGAGTTACGTCTGCTGTTTATCGAATCAAAACTTAAAATCTAATATCTCAAAAAATATTAATCTAATCGGTTTAGTCTATGGAACCTTTTTTGTAGGAAATTAAATTTTCAACATATTTTTCATGCACACTTTTTTGATAAAATTAATTATTTCAGAGATATCAGCAAAAAATAAGTGAATTTGGTTGAAAATCATCTTCAGTGACCCGTACCAACTCACCAGTACAGATTACACTTTCGCCTCCATGGAAACTTTTGTAGAGTGTTTTATTCTGAGTAAACTGAGACCAAGAGGAATGCAATAGCACAAAATTCGGCTAAGTTATAGAATTTTGAAAAAAAGTAAGTCGATTTACATGCATTTTTTGCTTTAGGAAAGTACTTAAAATATAATAAAAAATGTTTCGCTTCGGTTTTGAAAGATGATTTAAAAGGAGGGACAAGGATAAAATGATTTTTAAAAAATGCATTGACTCGTGTAAGAATAAAGCGAGGCGCTGGGGAGGGGGGTCGGTCCTGCTTTTAAAGTACACGCACCGAAGGAGACAGTCCAATTAAGGGCACATTTGTATACTTAAGTACACCGATATCGGCGCATAAATCGGTCCGTGCATAACAATTTATGGCCCTACCGAATGTCGTAAACGTTCTCAGCGGTAAGCTTCTTCTGAAGTCTCTGAAGCAAACGGGAGAGTGAACGCGTGAATAGGAGACCCGTCTCGGCTGCCTTTCGTTAAGTAAAGGGAGAAAAGTGTCTGGCACACATCGCTAGTCCACATCGTAAGTCAAAGGCACAGGTGGAATCTTCAGTTTCTCGCATACGATGACAATATGTCCAGCTCATACCACTGACTCCCAGTAATTGCATCCTTCTTCACTCTCAATCTTTGACCAATGACGACACTCGACCTCTTCTTCACTTTTTTAACTTTCGAAAAATTCCACTTTCTCCATCTAATTCTAATTTATTCGAAACACTTGTTTCTCAATTGTTTATTTCATGAATAAATTCGAAAGAGAGTTTATTATTTTGGATTTCTACATTCTTTGGTATTTGTCATTTTAGTTGAACATTCGTAAAGAAATTTGAAATTATTTTGAAATAAATTTCAAATTAAATAATTCAATTTGAAATAAATTTTTATTGACTAGAAATGATTTATTACGAGGATTAACTTTGAGGAAATTAAATGTATTGTGATTTTGAATTTCGCGCGCGAACTTTGGTTCCATAGCGTCCCTGTAGAGTGAGTTGGGATCTTAAGGCCATGTGTCAAGGTCAACAAATTTTCCATGGTAGCTGTTGAAAAATTTGCGTTCTTAGCAATTACCTTAAGCAGGGAATTGATAAATTACGGTTTTTTAAACAAAGTACTATTTGTGTTATTTAGAAATAATTTATGAAAATCGTGATGTAAACATTTGTGAAATTAAATTCATTGTGATTTTGAATTTCGCGCGAAAAGTTGCTTTCAAAGCGTCCCTGTAGAGTACGCGACATCATCGTCTGCTCTGCACTTCAAGTCATCATGAAAGCATTTGTTGTAGTTCACTTGCGCAATTCTATTTTGCTCAACAAACTTTCTTATAAATTGCTTACTCCATACATAAATGCTAAACTATGTTATTTATTATTTTTGATTATTTATTATTTTACTAAATTTTTCATGTTGTTTGGATCATTTGTAATGTTGATTTCTAAATGTTTTTAATTCCATTGTTTACTGTTTTTAATTTATCATTTTAACTGGACTTTCGAAAAGAATTTAGCAATTTTTTTAAACAAATCTTTATTACTGTTGTCAAGAAATGATTTATAAAAACTGCGATGAACTTTAAAGAAATTAGATTGATTAAATTTTTAATTTCGCGCGCGAACATTGGTTCGAAAGCGTCCCTGTAGAGTGCGTTGTTAGGTTTGGTTCAAGATTGCCATAGAACTTCCATTTTTCAATAGAATGTAAGTAAGTAAATAAAACAAACAAAAAAGCGGCGAATAAAAAAGAACAACATTTTTACAAATGTAAAAAAATATTCTGATTTACAATTTTAGATGTTATTTTAGATGTTAATGAATTATTAAAATAGTGATCGCAATAGAAAATGTCAGCCGCCTTTAAGCTCAGGGTGTAAATTAGTTCCAAAGCGTCCCTGTAGATGGCGCCAAAGTTTAAGCTCTGGGTGTAAATTAGTTCCAAAGCGTCCCTGTAGATGGCGCAATCTTTGGCGCCAAATTCAAACCAAAATCCACATTTCTAGTTGTTTTAAAGACAATGGATAAAATTTGTTTTATTATTATTATCATTACTATTATTATTATTATTATTTCTATTGAAAATAATAATAATAAATAAATTAAATTAAAATATACAATTTAAAATACTCTAAAATAAATCTAACGATAATATAAAAATTTTAATTGTTTAAACGAATCCTTGAAAGAATTAGAAGCGACTGAAATTAAAAACTGGTTGGTTGCTTTTTAATTCGGATAATAGAAATTACCGAGAAATCCTAAAAGGTTTTGAATCATCGTTAAAAACCGGAAACAGGTGCTGAGCCTTCTAATAGGCCTAAATGGCAAAAATACAAGGAATCATAAACGAGAAGACCTCATTCTGTCGCTCTATCATTTCTGCAAAGAAAATTTGAGAAGGGTTGTCCGTTCTAGCGTAAGGCTTGTCAACACTGCCCTTTGTGAGAAATCAAGGGACTCGAATGCCCTTCATGCCTTAAAGGGTTGACTTTGCCAGATCTTAATTTCAAATAATCTCGTATATAAATGAAACTTCTATATTAATCTCCCCTTAAAAATTAACATCAGAATATTTACAAATTTTTTTTCTTTTTTTTTTCTTTTTACAAGTGTATTTTACAAATGTTTTTAAACAAGTATATTCTATCAACTCCAAGAAAAATAATTGTAATATTAATAAAAAGATAAATCGAAAAGGTGAATTTTAAAAAATTAATTTAATTACAAAATAATTATTCCAAGCTCTGGGAAACGAATTTAAATGATAAAAAATATGAGTTTTTTGAAAAAAATTATTTTCGTGAAATTTTCAAGTGATTTAATGAGTTTCATTTGGTGAAATGGAAAATAGGTGGTAGAAGAAACAAACAAGTGTGAGGCCATACTTGATATCGTAACTGGAGTAACGACTTCCATAAACAAAGTCAGTTCCTATTGGTAAAGGTAATCATTGCTCACTTGTCCAAAACAGAGAGCCAAGATTTATGTTCTAACAGCAGGAGCTCCTCAGTTGAAAAATCTCTAATCAAGCCTTCTTTCCAAATTAACAAGCAAATACCCTCATATGGCATTTTTCCACGACCAAATTCCAATCTCAATTTTTTTTTTGAAATACACATTCGAAATGTCCTCATTATAAAAGACCTAATAATCACTTTGTTTTTTGTGTACTGAGGTATCGAAATACTTTGGATAGTAAAAGTAGTACTTTTTCGGATAGTAAAAATAATATAATAATACAAATTATAATTATAATATTAAAAAAAAGATTTAGGAAATGATTTAGGAACTCTAAAGTGTTGCAAGTGAATTCTTCGCTGAGAAAAAAATCTTCAAAAAAGCTAAAACCGTTCGTAACTATAACAATAATAATAATAATAAGAAGAAGAAGCAGAAGAAGAAGAAGAAAACGAAAACGAAAAAGAAGAAGAAAAAGAAAAAGAATAATAATAATAATAAAATAATAAGAAGAAGAAGAAGAAGAAGAAAAAGAAAAAGAAAAAGAATAATAATAATAATAATAATAACAATAATAATAATAAATGTTTCTTTTTGATAGTAGTTGAAAAAAATAATAAAGTGGATAAACAAAGGATAAATAATTCTTTCGACACGCTAGTTGGTAGATTATTTTACTGTCTCTTAAAAAGTGGAGAGGAAACATCAATCGAGAGTTGTGCATTTACTTCCTCTAATTAAGAAATCGCGGAGCTTTTAGCGGAAGTCGATTCAAGGAGAAGACAAACATATTTTTCGGGATGACAAGAAATAGCATCCAGCATGTAAATTTAACTCTTCTGAGCAGCGGATCAAAAGAAAGAAAGGAGAACTTGAGCCACGACAAGTAGCCTTCCAAGCACCAACTTCTCCCACCAACCCCTGCCCCCCCCTTCGACCCCACCACCCTCAAACGTTCGCCAAAGTCACAATTTCCTCCTACGCCTCGTACGCGCAATAATGCTCCAGTTTTCGAGCTTTTACATCTGGCCGCACTCTCTTGGGTACACTTGATGCTGGAAGTGGTCCAGAACAGGCAGTCGCTGCTGTAATGATGTCCTAATGAGATCAAGACTTTTGAGAACCAAACAAGTACTTTACGCTTGCGTCCAAAGTTGCGCGAAGATTGTTTTTAATTTTTGAAAAAGACAAATCTTTTTGAAACACCTCATCATTGTTTATCATCTTTATTCCTCAACATTAATCATCATCCTTATTCCTCATCCTCATCCATTATTTTTATTTCACACCCACAATTGTCATGCTTATTCCTCAACCTTAATCCTTAACCTCATCAAACTAACTGATCATCCTTACTCATCATCCATAATCTTCATCCTCAACTATTATTCTTATTCCTCATCCACAATCATCATCTTTACTCCTTAACCTTATTCCTCAACCTTAATCCTCAATCTTAATCCTCAACCGTATTGGTCAACCTTATTGTTCAACCTTCTTTTTCAACCTTATTCTTCAAACTTATTCTCCAATCTTATTCCTCAACCTCATCAACCTAACTCATCATTTTTACTCATCATTCATATTCCTCATCCTCATCTACTATTCTTATTCCTCATCCACAATCATCATCCTTATTCCTTAACCTTATTCCTCAACATTATTCCTCAACATTATTCCTCAACCTTAATTCTCAACCTTATTGGTCAACCTTATTGTTCAACATTACTCTTCAACCTTATTCCTCAACCTCATCAACCTAACACATCATCTTTACTCATTATTCATATTCCTCATCCTCATCTATTATTCTTATTCCTCATCCACAATCATCATCCTTATTCCTTATTCCACACCTAAAGGTGTGTTGAAACTTTAGGCCAAATGATATTTAGAACAAAAACTATTTAGATTAAATTAAAAATATGCTACATAAGAATTAGGTTGATTTTAGATTAGGCTAACAGACAATTAGACCAAACAAAGATTAGGCCAAATAAGATTTAGGTTGAATAAAGATTAGACTAAATAAAAATTAGGCCAGATAAAGTTTAGGACAAATAAGCATTAGGCTTAACAAAGATTAGGCTAAATAACAATTAAGCAATATAAATATTGAGATAGATAAGAATTAGGTTAAGTAAAGATTAGACAACATAAGAATTAGGTTACTTAAGTTTTAGGCCACATAAGTATTAGGTTGTTTTTCGAACCTTATTCCTCAACATTATTCCTCAACCTTAATTCTCAACCTTATTCCTCAACCTTATTCCTCTACCTTATTCCTCAACCTTATTCCTCAATCTTATGGTCCTTACTCAACATCCTTGATCATCATCCTTATTCCTCATCCTCATTCATTATTCTTAATCCACATCCACAATGATCATCTTTATTTCTCAACCTTAATCCTCAACCTTATTGTTCAACCTTATTCATCAATCTTACTCATCATCCTTACTTATCATCCTTACTCATTATCCTTACTCATTATCCTTACTCAACATCCTTACTCATCATCCTTATTCTTCATCTTCATCCATTATTCTTATTCCACATCCAAAGTCATCATCCTTATACTCAGGTTCAATTTCAATGTTGTTCAAACTTGTTCCTTAACCTTAATATTAAACCTTATTCCTCAACCTTATTTCTCGTCCTTGTTCATCATCCTTATTCCACGTGCTCATTCAGTTTCGTGATTAATTATCCTCAATCATTATCCTTATTCCACATCCACATAAATTATCCTTATTCCTCAACCTTATCGCTCAAACCTCTCACTCATCGTTATTCCTCAATCTTATCACTCAACCTTAATCCTCATTCCTATTTATAATTCACAACCAATATCCTGATTCATGATTCTTATCCCAGATCCTCATCAATCATCTTTATTCCTCAACATTCCAACTCAAACTTAATCCTAGTTCTTATTTATAATCCTCATTCCAGAACCTCATTCCACGTCCTTATTCATTATCCTTAATCTACATCCTCATTCATAATGATTATTCAACATCTTCATTCATAATCTACATTCCACATCCTCATTCATTATTCTCATTTCCTATCCTTATTTACTATTCTTATTCCACATCCTAATTCATTATCCTCATTCATCCTCATTCATCCTCATTCATCCTCATTCCTCAGCCTTATTGCTTGTCCATGTTCATTATCCAATTATTACATCCTCATTCAGTATCTTTATTACACATCCTCATTAATCATCCTTTTTCCTTCACTTTACCACTCAACTTTAATCCTCGTCATCATTCATCTTCCTTATTCCAACCTCTTATTCCAACTCCTTATTTATCCTTATTCTTTCTCAACTTTATCACCCACCACTATTCCTCAATCTTATTCTCAATCACTATACCATAATCGTAGTCCTTTTCCATATTTCTTCTTCATTCCTTTATCCTTACTTCTGTCTTCATCTTCATCGTTTATCCTTATCCATTATCCTTTATCCTTATTTGAATCTCCATTTTTATCCTTTATCCTTTATCCTTATCTGTATCCTTTTTTTCTTATCCATTATCATTTATCTTTATCTTTTATCATAATCCTTTATCATAATCCTTTATCCTTATTCTTTATCATTATCCTTTATTCTTATCCTTTATCATAATCATTATCCTATTCCTTTATCATTGCCATTATTCTTTATTCTTATCCTTTATTATAATCATTATCCTCTTCCTTTGTCATTATCATTATCCTTTATCTTTAATCCTTATCCTTAATCCTGTATTCTTTACTCTTACTCTTATCATTATCCTTATTTTTACCATTATCCTTATTCTTACCTTTATCCTTATTTTTATCCTTATCTTTATCCTTATTTTTATCCTTATCCTTATCCTTATCGTTATCCTTTATCCTTATCATTAATCGTTTATCATCGATATGATTTACCTTTCTTCTTTATCATTATCCTTTCTTCTTTCTTCTTTATTATTATCCTTTCTTCTTTATCATTATCCTTTATTCTTATCTTTTATCATTATTCTTTATGCTTCATACTTATCATTATTATTAACCTTATCCCATATCCTTACATTTATTGTCTTTCCTTATTGTTATCTTTGTTTTCATCCTTCATCCTTCATCTTAATGCTTCATTCTTATGATTATCCTTATTTTTATCAATTATCATCACATTTTGCTTTTTCCTAATCAATTATCCTTTATCATTATGATTTATCTTTCTTTTTCATCACTATCCTTTATCATAATCATTATTCTTTATCCTTGTCTTTATCATTTATCCTTATTTCACATCCTTAATCCCTATCCTTATTTACTACACTTATTTGCTATTCATATTCTTATTTCTTATTTGTATTTCTTATCTTTATCTTCAGTTAT
Organism: Ganaspis sp. Gsp50; assembly: GCA_011057455.1. NCBI lineage: Eukaryota > Metazoa > Arthropoda > Insecta > Hymenoptera > Figitidae > Ganaspis > Ganaspis sp. Gsp50. Next base: position 37,570 of record WNHD01000638.1, read on the forward strand.
AATTATTATTCCTCATTTTTATTATTTTCTTATGTTTTTTATCTCTACTCCATATTGTTTATCCTAATTCCGTATTATTAATCCTAATTCCGTATTATTAATCCTAATTCCTTATTATTAACCCTAATTCCGTATTATTAATCCTAATTCCGTATTATTAATCCTAATTCCGTATTTTTAATCCTAATTCCGTATTATTAATCCTAATTCCGTATTATTAATCCTAATTCCGTATTATTAATCCTAATTCCGTATTATTAATCCTAATTCCGTATTATTTATCCTAATTCCATTCCCTATATAAACAAATTCATTAAGATATACCTCACAAGTAAATAGAGTTCAATTAACACCCGAATTTGAACAATACCATTGTATAATTATAACGCAAGTAAGTAGAAATCAAGGCACTTGAGAAACTAAACAATTTATTTTTGCCTTGAATTTCCAACATCATCAGGAACAATTTTCTATAATTTTTTTTAATTTGATATAAATATTGGTTCAAAAACAGTCTGAGAAATTGAATTACATTTTACTTTTATAGGTTATCTAGTGCGTTAAATAAGTTTTATTGAACATTATCATTTAATTATTGAAGTAAAGGTATCATTATCTGTTTGCACGCGTAACCGTGCTGTATTAATTCAAAATTCAGAAATAGTTATTTCTTGTTAAATAAAATAATAGTAATTACTTCTGTGTAAAAAACATATTTATTATAAACTTAACACATGAAAAACAGTTACAAAATTGAAAGTACAATTTGGCTGTGACTTGTACATTCTAAGTTCTAAGGCATACTGATCCAAAACGACGCTTCCACTTGGGATCTTGCCTCTTACCAGTGTTGCCAGAAACCCTTTTTATGCAAATTTGTGTTGAAAGTGTGTTGGAATTTAAGCCAACAGGAGTGAGAAATAAGCGTAAGATAAGAAGTAGGGTTAACAATTATAACTTTATTAAAGAAACATATTAAAGTAACAAGAAATGAGTCTTTTGGCGGCTTTATGATACTCACGCATTGACTGTTATCCTGAGACTAAGTGCTACAGAGTCCCTTTTGACTCAGGTACCTAGGTTCCTGTTTCCCACCAAAATTTACTTCCTGAATATTTCTAGTTTCTATACTTTAAAATATTATCGTTGAAACTCCAACAAAATGCAATTTGGAAAACATCGCAACATTGGAGATTTTTTTTTTGCCTAGCCAAACCCATAAAGAAATTTTCCGAGTCGAGACTACGTTACAATTGACTACGCGACATTTTATTGTGGTAGGCTTAGGTTCTCGTTAACGGACAGCATCAGTTGCTATCTCCTCAACTCTTGAGCATCCGAAAACCTGAGAAATTCGTCAATACAATGCAAAGAATTTCTATTGAGTTTCTACTTGTTTTTCTTACTATTGATTTTTCTTGATTTTAAATCAAGAAAATATAAATTGCACGATTATAAGGAAACTAATTTTCAATACTAGTTTAAAGTTAATCTACTTAACATTATCATTTAAATTCGCTGCAAAGTAAAAGTAGAATTGCCTGATGAAAAAGTGAATAATGGTCTAGTTTATCCTGTGAATAGATTTCCTATTAACAATTTGTCATTCTGTTTTTGTGCCCCGGATAAGTGGTAACTAAATGGTAACGAGTTGGATACATAAGGATTGTGATTTACGTTAATAAGGATGGCTGTTTTTGCGACTCGTAACATATAACCCGAGAATCAATTACTGGCAGCGAAACGGTTCTTGTTCATAGTCTAGTAGGACATTGTTCTGAATGATTTTTATCCAGTAATAATAGAGTTCGGCTCAAACAAAGGATCCCATTAGGCAGCGTACGCATTTTCCATGCCAAGGCGAACTGGACTGTCTTGGAAGACGGATTATGGTCCACAATGAGACACCTTCATTGTACTCGCTACTCGCTACTCGCAGCCAGCCTGCATTGGTAAACCACCTGTTTCGCAAAAGAGATTGCTCCGCGGCCACGACTGCGGCTGCAACAACTGTCTCCGACCGTCTGCAACTTGAGCTCGCTCCTCGGCGCTCCGATCGATTATTATCCTGGACCCTGTTACTCGGGCTATCAAACTCTGACTGCTCTATGAGAATATGAGAGAATGTACCCTGTTGTACAATCTATTACCATTCCTGCTTCCACACTGAATCAGCCATCACTTACTGCATCGATTATATCTTTGCCTTTTCAATTGTTATTGCATTTCTGTATCCGCCTTTTCTTGTGGTCAACAGATTTATGCGGCCTTTGAGTGCTTGATACACCTTTTGGTTTGTTTTGCAAAACAAGCCAGAACAGATTTGATTTTTTTCAAATTGAAAATTTGAAACGGTGATCTTTGGATTTTGTCATTTTTAGGAATGTTTGATATTATTGGAAGTTTTGTTATATGAATCGTATTCCTTGTTTGTTGATTGACATTTGCTAATTGGCAGTTTTTGTTTCTAGTATTTATCTGATCTTAATTCTGTATTGTGATCTATCTTGGTTGACCCTTGCCGTTATTTGGTTTTACTTGTGTCAATCGTATTCGACATTATTCTCTATCCAGAATGATTCTTTTCTACTTTTCTTCTCATTCATTAATCCTTGTTCATTCGCTTTCGTATTCGCTTATTACTTCTCTTTGCAATTGATAAAGAGATTTTATATTTATTCTTTATCTCTACAAATTTTTCTTCACTTGTATTCCTATTCTTCATTCTTAACCTTTGACGAAAACCTTTAATTTTATTATTTTACCTTTATCCTTTATACTATCCTTTATCCTTATCCTTTATCCTTATCCTTTATCCTTATCCTTTATCCTTAACATTTATCCTTATCCTTATCATTTATCCCTATCCTTTATCCTTAACATTTATCCTTATCCTTATCCTTTATTTTTATCCTTTATCCCTTTATCATTTATCCTCATCCTTTATCCTTATCCTTTATCCTCATCCTTTATCTTTATCCTTTATCATTATCCTTTATTCTTATCCTTTATCCTTATCTTTTATCCTTATCATTTATCCTTATCATATATCCTCATACTTTATCCTCATCCTTTATCCTCATCCTTTATCCTCATCCTTTATTCTTACAAATTATCCACATACTTTAATCTTATTCTTTATCCTTATTCTTCATCTTTATTCTTTATCCTTGTCCTTTATTCTTATACTACATCCTTACCCTTTATCCTGACCCTTATTATTGTGGCGACCCTTGACGCCATTTTCCCAATTCCTTTTAATAAACGCGCCGCTCTCCCTCATTGTAGAATTAGAAACAGCAATTAAGCTGAATTTCAATCATTCTAGTTTTCTGCGCTATGTCTAGCGCAGGTGAGATTTATGCATTCGGTCGATGGCCGAATTGGGGGTCAGCTGACCCGATCTCAGACGAAGTCTCCCCGACTGACAAGCCGCCGATCACGATCGATGCCTCGACAGAGAGACGCCATACGCGACATAATTAACATCTCTTTAGAGAGGCGCTAAGCGCCGTGCATATAGCACCTTTTGGCAATTCTGTCTTCTACGTATTATCATTTTGTATTAGCCTTCAGTGACTTGTTATTAAATCATTATTGAACATTAACTCTTTTGCTTTTTTGACTGTGTGATGTGGGCTTAGTAGTGCTATATAACTTTTCTGATTATATTTAAATGTTTTCTGCTCTTCTTTGAGCCTTGACAACGCCGGCCGAACCGACCAGCTGAGTTCAACACCGGCAAGTTTGTGTTTTCCTCCAGCTTCGATCTCGCCGTCGTTTCCATGCTTGCCGATCTAAATTCGAAGATCTCGCTCGTATTTTTTGTGATGGCCTTCACGAGCCGAACCCCCTCTTCTATTTAGTATTATTTTTATTATTAAAATTAAAGTCTCGTGGCAGGATCCCCATATTATTCTTTAATCTTCTTCTTTATCCTTATCTTATATCTTTTATCATTATAACCTATATCTTTATCATTATATCCTTTATTTTTATCATTATTCTTGTTCTTTATTCTTTATCCTTACCCTTTATCCTTATTCTTTAAGCATATTCTTTATCCATATTCTTTATCCATATTCTTTATCCATATTCTTTATCCATATCCTTTATCCTAATCCTTTATACAATATAAACATTATCAATTACAATATAACATACCTATATCATTATCATTATCCTATATTCTTATCCATTATTCTTATCCATTATTTATTATCCATTATTCTTACCCTTTATCCTTAGCCTTTATCCTTATCGTATATCCTAATCCTTTATATTTATCATTATCATTATGCCTTATTATTATCCTTTATCCTTAACCTTTATCCTTATTCTTTATCTTTATTCTTTATTATCATATATCTTTTATCAATATATCCTTTAACCTTACCTCTTGTCCTTATACTTTAACCTTATCATATATCCTTATACTTTATCCATATCCTTTATTCTTATCCTTAATCCATACAATTAATCCTTATAATTTAATCTTATTCTTTATCCTTATACTTTACCCTTATACTTTACCCTTATACTTTACACTTATCCTTTATCCGTACAATTAATCCTTATAATTTAATCTTATTCTTTATCCTTATTCTTCATCCTTATTCTTTATCCTTGTCCTTTATTCTTATACTATATCCTTAACTTTTATCCTTATCCTTTGTCCGGACACTTATTATTCTTTAATCTTCTTTATCCTAATTTTTTATCCTTATCCTATATCATTTATCATTATATCCTACATCTTTATCATTATTTCCTTATCTTTATCTTTATCCTTATTCTTTATTCTTTATTCTTACCCTAATTTTTTATCCTTATCCTATATAATTTATCATTATATTCTACATCTTTATCATTATTTCCTTTCTCTTTATCCTTATTCTTTATTCTTTATTCTTACTCTTTATCCTTATCATATATCATTAATCATTATATCCCATATCTTTATTATTATTTTCTTTATCCTTTATCTTTATCCTTATTCTTTATTTTTTATTATTACCCTAATTTTTTATCCTTATCCTATATAATTTATCATTATATTCTACATCTTTATCATTATTTCCTTATCTTTATCCTTATTCTTTATTCTTTATTCTTACTTTTTATCCTTATCATATATCATTAATCATTATATCCAATATCTTTATTATTATTTTCTTTATCCTTTATCTTTATCCTTATTCTGTATCCTTTATCCTTTGTCCTAACTCTTTATCCTTATTCTTTAAGCTTATTCTTTGTCAATATCCTGTATCCAAATATTTTATATATATGATTATCATTATCCCTTATTCTTATCTTTTATTTTTACCCTTTATCCTTAACCTTTATCCTTATCATATATCCTAATCCTTTATATATATGTCATTATCATTATCCTTTATTCTTAATCTTTATCCTTAACCTTTATCCTTATTCTTTATCCTCATCCCATATCTTTTATCAATATATCCTTTATTAGTATTCTTATTCTTTATCCTTTCCCTTTATCCTGACACTTATTATTCTTTAATCTTCTTCTTTATCCTTATTCTTTATACTTATTCGCTATTCTTATTCTTTATCCTTATCCAATATTATTTATCATTATATCCTATAACCTTACCATTATCTCCTTTATCTTTATCCTTATTCTTTATCCTTTATTCTAACACTTTACCCTTATTCTTTAATTTTATTCTTTATCCATATCCATTATTCTTACTCTCTATCCTTATCGTATATCCTAATCCTTTATATTTATTATTATCATTATCGTTTATTCTTGTCCTTTTTCCTTAACCTTTAGCCTTATTCTTTAATCTTCTTATTATCCTTTTTCTGTATCCTTATCCTATATCTTTTGTCAATATATCCCTTATCTTTATCGTTTATCCTTTATTATTACCTTATACTTTAATCTTATACTTTAATCTTATTATTTATCCTTATCCTTTATTCTGATCCTTTATCCTTATCCTTTATTCTTATCCTTTATGCTCATCCTTTATTCTTATCCTTTATCCGTACAATTTATCCTTATAATTTAATCTTATTCTTTAACCTTATTCTTTATCCCTGTCTTTTATTCTTATACTATATTACCTTTTACCATTACCCTTTACCCTGACCCTTTATTATGCATATCCTTTATCCTAATCCTATTATTTATTCTTATCCTTTATTCTCATCCTTTATCCTTATCCTTTATTCTTATCCTTTATTCTTATCCTTTATCCGTACAATTTATCCTTATAATTTAATCTTATTCTTTAACCTTATTCTTTATCCTTGTCTTTTATTCTTATACTATATTCTTACCTTTTATCCTTAGCCTTTATCCTGACCCTTATTATTCTTTAATCTTCTTCTTTATCCTTACCCTTTATCCTTATTCTTTAAGATTATTCTTTATGCATATCCTTTATCCTAATCCTTTGTATATATATGATTATGATTATCCCCTATTCTTATCCTTTATTCTTAGCCTTTATCCTTAGCCTTTATCCTTATGATATATCCTAATTCTTTATACAGATATCATTATCATTATCCTTTTTTCATCCTTATTCTTTATTCTTTTTCCATATCCTCATACTTTATCCTTATTCTTTATTCTTATTCTTTATCCTTCTTCTTTATCATTATTATTTATTCTTATTGCTTATCCTTATTATTTATCCTTATTCATTTTATTTATTCTTTCTTCTTATTGTTTATCCCTATTATTTATCCTTAGTCATTTTATTTATTCTTTATTCTCTTTCTATATCCTCATACTTTATCCTTATTCTTTAATCTTATTCCTTATCCTTATTCTTTATCATACTATTATTTATCCTTATTCTCTAATCTTATTCCTTATCCTTATTCTTTATCATCCTATTATTTATCCTTATTCTCTAATCTTATTCCTTATCCTTATTCTTTATCATCCTATTCTTTATCCTTATTCTCTATTTTTATTCCTTATCCTCATTCTTTATCGTCCTATTATTTATCCTTATTCTCTAATCTTATTCTGCTTTTTCAATCTTTATTTTTATTCTCTTTCCTTATTCCTGATCCTAATTCTTGAAACTTTCTCCTCATCCTTATTCTTCATTCTTATTGCTCGTCTTTCTTCTTTATCTTTATTCTTCGTCTCGAGAACGTTTTAACCGATTATAATAAAATTTCGTGGAAATATGCATATTTTCATTTATATCCATAGTTTCGTGTGTATCGGTTTTTAGAAACACTTCTTCAAATTCTTTTGAGACTTATTTTTCTTCAACAAATATGCTCTTTCATAACATTTTTACGTAATACCTCTAATACGTAATTTACTACGAAAATTAATACCTGAAAAATTATTATCTTTACATTGAGGATATTTACTACCGTCTAATATTTTCTACGTATTGTTGAATTTTTGCTAAAATTGTATTTTCCTTATAATTGGATTTTTTTCTAAATTTAGATATAATCTGAATGTAGAAAGACGGAGTATAAATACAAAATGTAAAAGTGCCGTTAAAGTTGAGTGAAACCTTCGTCATTGGGGCAGATGACCAATCTTGTCAACCATCTCGGTGGCAAGTCGTCGATCATTGAATTCTCTAGACCCTTACATATTTTCTCTTGATCATCTGGACCCTTTTTATTTTCGACACGCTGGTAGCAGGAAAGAAGGCATTCTTTATATTCAAAGAATGGAACGCGAGAGGCGGCAATAAAGCATAAGTCACACCTCGATCTGGCGATAAATCGCGATAAGGTTCTTCGTAAGGACCGGAATTAGAACCAGCCAAGCATTAAAATAATTGATCGATCGCTTAAATATCGCCAGGTATTCGACAAGGGAGCTTCGCCTCACACTGTCCAGCTGCATCCAAAAAACTTTTCAAAAAAGCCCCAATTAGCTCACTCGAAAAATTATCCAAAATACATTTTTTTGAAACAACTTTTCTTTCCTATTTTTTATTACAAAGAATCGCTATTTTTTCATTCTAAACAAATTTGAGTTTCAAAACACTTTCAAAATTTGATAGTATTGAAAACTTTTAAAAAAATTATTTTTCCAATTCTTTTATGCTTGGAAAAGTTTAATTATTTCGAAAAATACCTGCGAGAGTAATAAAATAAAAAGTATGAGAGAACTTTTATGTTACTGCAATAACAGAATGTAATAAAAATTGTTTATAAATAGAAGAGGAGATGGAAATGGTAACACTGAGAGCGTTTGAAGTTCGAAAACATCCAGAAATCGCTTTCGTCTGGTAATAAAATTGAATATCGACTGTGCACAGGTGGGCGAACAAGTTACATTCAACTACCTCTGGTCCCTTCCGCTTAATGGCGTGAATCATAATCAGAGCCTGTCAGACGTAAAAGACTTTTTATATTTAATTTACACAACCGATTATGGGTCCAGAGCATAAAGTAAATCATTTGTTTTTAACACCTCAAGACAATTGTTCAGTTCCAATCAGCTTGTTAATAATTATTTCTTTGTTCTTGTGCCATAATTTGAACCAATAATAATAATAATAATTTAGTAGATTGAAAACGTTTTTTTCTATTCATTTTTTTATTTAACGCATGATAAACGAGATAAATGGATAAATTAAAAAAAATTATTTTTTTTCTTCAAACGCAATATTAATGATAAAAATGAATTAATTCAAAGAAATTGAATAAAAGAAAAGGTTTTCAATCTATCTTAGTATATTGAAAACGTTTTTTTCTATTCATTTTTTTATTTAAACGCATGATAAATGAGATAAATGGATAAATTTAAACAGGAAAATGA
>WNHD01000639.1:0-34696 GCA_011057455.1 Ganaspis sp. Gsp50
AACTGTTTCCCATCTCCCAATTTCCACTTACTTCTTACAATCTCCCATTATTCCTTTTACTTTTCACACCTCACATTTTCCACCTCCCACTCTCCACTTATTTTTCACATCCCATTTTCTACCTCCCACTTTTCATTAACTATTTTCCAACTCTCATTCTCTACCTCCCACTTTCCAATTACTACTTTCCACCTCTAACTTTCTGCTTACTATCTTCCAGCTCCCACTTTTTCATTCGCACTTTACACCACACATTTTCCACATCCCATTTTCTACCTCCCACTTTCTGCTAACTATTTTACAACTCCCACTTTCCGATAACTATTTCCCATCTCCCAATTTCTACTTACTCCTTACAATCTCCCATTTTTCCTTTTACTTTTCACACCTCACATTTTACGCCTCCCACTTTTCACCTCCTATTTTCTATTTCCCACTTTCTGCTAGCGATTTTCTACGTATTATTTCCTACATTCCACTTTTAACTAACTATTTTCCATCCCCCACTTTCCGCTAACTATTTTTCACGTCCCATTTTCTACTTCCCAGTTTCCTTTAACTACTTTCCAACTCCCATTTTCTACCTCCCACTTTTCCTTTCTCACCTTTCATCTCACCTTTCACCTCAAATTTCCCGCCTTCCACTTTCTGCTTCCTACCTTCCCTCTCCCACTTTTCCTTTTTTACTTTACACCTCACATTTCCCACCTCCCATATTTTACCTCTCATTTTCTACTTCCCAGTTGCTACCCCCCAATTTCCTTCTCCTATTTTTAATTTCTGAATAGTCAATTTCATTTTCTATCTGCTACTTTCTACTTCCCACTTTCCACCTTTCAATTTTCCATCTTTCAACTTTCACCTTCTATTTCTCACATTCTATGTCTTGTAAATCGTAAATAGATTTAAAAGTGAGAAGTAGAAAGTACGAAATGAAAAAGAGAAGGAAATTGAAAACTGGGAAGTAAAAAGTGAAAGCTGGAATAGGGAAAGTGAGAATTGAAAATCGGGAAATAAATAATAAAATGTGGAAACTGGGTGGCAGAAAGTAAAAATAGGAAGTGAAAAGTGGGAAATGGAAAATGGAAAAGGAGAAAGAAGAAATAAATAAGAAGCGAGTTGCAATATTAAACAGAACAAAACACTGCTTATCTTTAACTGATGAGAGTTGCAGAATGTATTAGACTTTTCCCGGGTGTGTGCGAAAGAATATGAAAACAAAAGTCTCTCTGGAGGATATTTTTTTCGAGCGAGCATTCATAAAAAGAAATTCTTTTTCGACTTTGCCGTGCAGTGTGTTTTGCGCCCCATTCGCGAGATTTGAAATATTTGACGACATGCGGAGTATCAATCATTCGAGGAAGGAATATGAATCGCTTGGAATATCAAATAAAAACCCCTTCGTCTTTTGAGAGGCAGTAGCGTTCAGCTGTGACATTATGCCTCCGCCAGCGTTCACTGCATCCCCTATTGTTGGTTGTTGGGAGATTGCACTTCACCTTTCAATATTTCAAACACTTATCGTTCGCGGCTTACAACTCCAGGGAAGGGATCAGATCTGATGGTGGGTTCCCTCTCTGTCTTATGCATTGTATAATAGTCGCATTTATATCATCTCCATGCCTCCATCCTTTTGACTTTATAATTTAATGTCACTAACCCTCTATATCAACCAAAGGGGTGTACTTTTCTGATTTTTCATACAGTCTTGCATCAATGCTCGAATTGAATTTACATTTAAATATTTGTGCATTGTGCTAATGAACATTTAGTATTTACGCGCATGCACATGTTCGGAATTTATGAATACGTATTTTTAAAAATGTTAATAAAATTAATTAAAATCTAGGTTGGAAATCTAATATTCATTATTACTTACCCATTAAGAAATTACCCTAGTCCTTGAAGTTTGCGGTTTCAACGTATTCAATCAATATTTGATAGAAGTTTCATCGTCGAGTTTATGACTAAATTCTTGGCTTGCGAGGTCGTTTCGAAAAGGAATTTCAATAAACCAAGGTGAAACTTTATTTACAAAAACGGAGTTTAATTTTCAACAATCTTGGAAAAATGTTTCACATCAACTTCATTGTTCAACATTTCGAAACGAACCATAAAGTAGTTAATTCTAACCCATAAATTGTTTTCAAATAGTTTCCGCACAATTTCTCAACAACTGAACGGTACTTTTGTTAAATTTGCGCAAAATTTTTGTAAAATGTTGTAAACTTTAAATTTAATTAAATTAAATTTAAATTTATTTAAATTAATTTAAATCAATTTCAGTCAATTTAAATTCAGTTTAAATCAATTGTTAAATTTGTGTGAAATTCCATAGAGAGTGATTCTATTGAAATTATCTGCGTTTGCGATATTGCCTTTTGTTTAGAGGTAGTTGGTTAAACGCGTGGAAAATAATTTGCCGCCAGAATAGTAATATAATGGAATCAAGTGACAAAGAAGGAATGTCTTTCAGAATGTTAGAGTAGCCCAGTGTCACAATTCTCCCGGCAAGTGTTCGGTGAGATGGAACCTGTGTAGTGTAGAAGGTCGCAAGGGAACCACAAACGTGTCACATCACTGTCTCTGGTTGTCGCACCGCCTCGTTGAACCGGCCATCCCCAAATGGTTGCCCCTTTCACTCCATTTCTAACGTCACCTAGTGACAATGCTTTGAACACAAACTCCAGTCCTAAGGATCATAGAATCCTGTCATGAAACATTCAACCATAAAGTGTTTCGCACTGTATTACATTAAACCCTCTTCAGTTCCTCAACAGAAATTGTTGCTTTCACAACCGAAAATTTAACCACAAATGAAGATTTATCCACAACTGAAAATTAATCCGTATCTGAAAATTGATTCACATTGAAAATGCAGCCAAAACTAAAATTGATCCGCAACTGAAAATTGGTCCAAAACTAAAATTGATTTACATTGAAAATTGAGCCAAAACGAAATTGATCCGCAACTGAAAATTGGTCCAAAACTAAAATTGATTTACATTGAAAATTGAGCCAAAACTAAAATTGATCCGGAACTGAAAATGGATCCAAAACTAAAATTAATGCAAAGCTCAAAAGATCTACAACTGGAAATTGTAAAAACACAATGCTGATGAATTCATCATTTTCAGCATCACAATAATGATTTTGTATATCTGTAACTTTGCAAAATTTATACTTTGCGAAAATAAAGAAGCATTGTTTCTAAAAAGATTGCAGAGGAAATAATTATTGTTGGAAAATTTTGTTTTGCAAATCTACTGTAGATGTCGTTTTCGAAGCTGAGAATTGATCCATAAATGGTATTTCTATTTAAGTACGCTCAGAAAGCAGTAATTAAATATGCAAATCATATATCTCGGGACTTTCCTCCTTCGCTTTTTTGCACTGAAATCCTCTTTCGAGATTTATCTCTTTCCAATATTTGAACTACATTTAGGTATTAAATAATCAATATCCTTCATCATGTGTCTGATTATAAAAGTTTCATAATTATTAATAGAATTAATTGAAAGAAGCTCCAGTTTAATGCTCCAAGTTTTTCGATAAAGCTTAAGATTTTCACTAAATACTGCAAATCTTGAGAGTTCTATTAAAAACATCCTATAAGATTTTCCTCAAAAATTTCAAATTTGAAAATCCGTATCGAACTCTTAAGATAAAAGGTTAACTTTTAAAATAATTCTGAAGAATAACTCTTTACTTCTAAAGATTAACTCTTTAATTCTAAAGATTAACTTTTTAATTCTAAAGACAAACTTTTTAATTTCAAAGATTTTTATTGAAAACAATGAATCTAAATTTTGTCAAATCATAAGATTTTTGTTTAAAACAATAAATCTAAATTTTGTCAAATCATAAGATTTTTGTTTAAAACAATAAATCTAAAATTTGTCAAATCATAAGGTTTCCATGAAAAACTCTTGTATAGAAATCAAGACAGGTACAATTACCATTAACGTGAAACTGACAAAATGTTGCGAGTTTATATTTAGAGAATACAAACTGAAACTATTCTGTGAAGTCTAAGTACATAGGAACTATATAGCGTGTATTCCTAGATAAGGTACTCCATTAGTGAATAGAATGTTGGGCCCGGTGTTCCCAACAGACCTTCTCTGTGTACATTACCCACGGAGAAGTGAATCCATTCTGATATTATGATTTTCCTGACCCGAAATATGGTTACAGTTTTTAATTTGCCAAAGAGTTGAGGCACAGAAATTAACGATCAATTGGTTGCATTCTATTAAACGCAAACATGCCACAATGCACGAGCGATAACTGCCGTTCACTGCTAAAACCATAAAAGAGTTATGAAAAAGCAAAAAGAGGGGACGTTTTCCAAATATTTACAAATAATGGGTCTCGATATACAATTGCTCTTTTGTTTTATAGCATTCACCAGCGGAAAAGATAACTGAATTATGCTTCATTCGTAATTGATTTTTTTAATTGAATTGTCTTTATGGCAAAGAATCCACTTTTTAACGAGGATTTATAACCAATCAACGCTTTTAATTGAGAACATAAAATATTTGCATCCCCTATCAAACATATATTTGATTGTTCCAACCTTTATCTCACTCGCGTGCTGAAAAATAATCCATTACAGTTACAGATTTTTGTGATAAAACCCTTTTTTTCATGATGTCTACAAAAATTTTCTGCTCAATTCAATGAACAATGTCAATCTTGGCAATAATTCGTGTAACAAATGATTTATGGCTTTTATTCATTTGTTATTTCTTTCTGTTTTTTTTTATTTTTAACTCGCGATTCTTTAAAATTTTATTTATTTGTTTAATAAATTTGTTATTCAATTTATTTTTTAATGTCTTATTCAATTTATTTTTTAATATCTTATTCAATTTATTTTTTACTATCTTTTTCAATTTATTTCTTAATATCTTATTCAATTTATTTCTTAATATCTTATTCAATTTATTTCTTAATATCTTATTCAATTTATTTCTTAATATCTTATTCAATTCATTTCTTAATATCTTATTCAATTATTCAATACATTATTCAAATTTAAATATTTAACATATTTTTCAATGTTTCAATATTCTTTATAGTATATTTGTTAATTATTCAATATATTTATCAATTATTGGAGATATTATTCAATATGTAATGCATTATAAAATGTATTATTTAGCACATTATTGAATCATTTAATATATTATTCAATTCAATTAAACAGTAATAGAGATTTCAAATCAGGTAGTAGAAAAAACCAGTACAGTCAGGCGAACGCAATAAAAGAGATTTTAAATTGTCAGTAGAAAAACCATGTATGATCAGACTAATGTAGCAAAGAAGATTTAAAATCAGTAGAAAAAGCAAGAATGGCCAGACCAATACATTAGGCGCCTGACTGTACTTGCTTTTTTCTACTGTCTGGTTTAAAATCTCCCTTTCAATGTTAGTCTGACTATGCTTGCTTTTTCTACTGTCAGGCTTGAAATCTCCCTTGCTGTATATTAAAATAGTTCGCCGTCTTTTGTTTATGAGTCATTTGTAAGCAGATTTGTCATCCTCCCTATGCAAAAAAAGTGTTAATTTTCGAATATATTATTCGTTTATTCAATTTATAATTGAATTTTATAATATATTGTCTATTCTACATATTTTTCACTATACATTTAACATATGTGACGCTCCACGAGAGAAGGGACCTTATTCGCTCTTGATATAAGGTCCCTTCTCTCGTGGAGCGTCACATATTTGTCTTCCTCATAAAAGAAATTAAATTAATAAATAAATTTAATTATTCATTGCCTAGTTCAAATATTAAGGATGTTATTCAATTACCCAATTTGTTGACTAAATAATTACTGAAACTTGACAGAATTCCGCTACGCACAGGTTCTTTATTTAATTTTCATTAAGCTTGACAGAATTTTTGTTGAAAAGGCCACTCACTTTTTTTATAGTGTTCACACGCCAGGCAAGTTCTCACATGGCAGTGATTTAAGTTCAGCCCCCAAAGACAGTGTTCGGACATTAAATATAGTTTAGGAGAACCGCAAAAACCCCGAAAGCATTCGTATCAGTTAACAGAGTCTCCTTTTCTGTGTGTACTCAAGCTAGAAAAAATACACTCCAACACTTTCGCTTGCCTGTACACAAAATTTCTTCATGAAATTTTATTCTCCATGTACACGACGTATTAATTTTCATTACATCTTTTCACCTTTGCTCCACTTTTCCTCCATTCTCGATACAACGATAAATAATTCTAATGAAAGTACAACACAAGAAAAGGGACACATCAGATGATTATATTTTTTTATCTATGTATATATTTTTTGTCCATTTGTACGAAACGTATTTGGTTCAAGTTGTACATCATTAATTGATTAATTACAATTTAGTAGCAGGTATTTGCCGCCGAGTGTGAATTCTCAGTGGCATTTGTGTGCGTATTAGACTTTAATTTGTACACATTTGCGTCAGAGACATGCGAGATCTATTGGATGCGCTTAAAAAGCCTTAAATAGCCAGCGCCGGAGAAACGAATGGCGGCTGTATTTCACGATCCCAATTGGCGAGCCAAGTAAAGGAGATCGAGAAGGGGTGAGGGGATCGCAATAAAATTCTAAATACAGAAAATAAGCCAAAGTCCTCCCTCTCGTAAAGTACGCTTACAGGTCCAGCTCTCAGCACTGGCGAGTCTGCAGCCACCCTCTCATAATTCGAGGCAGTGAGTTTGGCCCCGGGCCAGCTCAAGAGGCCGACTTTCGCCTACACTAGATCTTCCCAAAAACTCTAATACCATGTCCCTATTTAATCTCATTTTTACAACTAAATTGCACCCACTTGTGTAATTAAATCTATTATACACCTAAACTGCAACACTGTTACTAAAAATACTTCCTCATACAGCAACTCTATGATGTGTACTTTTTGATATATAATAATATCACATACTTTTTGATGTGTAATTTTTTTATAGTCCTTCAATTTCTTACTGCATGTTTCATTCAATTTTTACTACCCGCGTAATTTTCGGCTGTAATTTTTAATCCACTTGTAATCAAGCGAATACCATTTTTTAGAGTACTTTTGTTTATACAATAAGGAAGATTACAAGACAGACAGTAAAAAAGGCGAACATAGTCAGACCAACAAGATTTAAAGTCAGACAGTAGAAGAAGCAACCATAGCCAGCCCAACGTAGTAAGAAAGATTTAAAGTCAGACAGTAGAAAAAGCAACCATAGCCAGCCCAACGTAGTAAGAAAGATTTAAAGTCAGGCAACCATAGCCAGCCCAACGTAGTAAGAAAGATTTAAAACCAGACAGTAGAAAAAGCAAGCGTAGTCAGACTAACAAGATTTAAAGTCAGACAGTAGAGAAAATAATCATAGTCAGACCAACGCAATAAGAGAAATTTCGAGCCAGACAGTATAAAAAGCAAGTATAGTCAGACAAGCGCATTAAGAAGAATTAAACAACTAGTCAGTAGAAAAAGCAAACAATGTCAGACCAAGCAAAAAAGTTAAAATAAGACAGTAGAAGAAGCAAGCAAATGTTTCCATTGGTCTAACAATTTCTGCTTTATCTACTGTTTTATTTTAAACTTCTCTTCCTGTGTTGGTCTGACTACACTAGCTTTTTCTACTGTCTGGTTTTTACGGCGTTCGTCTGTTTATATTTGCTTCCTCTTATGTCTCGTTAAAAGTCTTTTTTTACTGCGTTTGTCTGACTATATTTGCCTTTTCTACTGCATTGTTTTAAGTCTTTCTTCCAGCTTTGGTCTGACTATGCTAGCTTTTTCTACTGCTTGGATTTAAATCTTTCTTACTGTTGTTTATTATACTATTATTTATTATCACCATAATAATTGTCTCAATAATATTTATTATTATTAATCATTTTGGCATCACAAGTATGGATTTGCAAACATAATGATTTCCATTATTTCTTGACGTCAAGAAATAATGGAAATCATTATGTTCTTGTTTTACACGTCTCTTATTTTTTATTTTTTTTCATATTTTTGCACATTTTTTTGGTTATTTTTTTGCCAATTCTTTTTGCACAATTTTTGGTTATTTTTTTGCCAATTCTTTTTGCACAATTTGTGGTTATTTTTTGCCAATTCTTTTTGCACAATTTTTGGTTATTTTTTTGCCAATTCTTTTTGCACAATTTTTGCACATTTTTTGCTAATTCTTTTTGCACAATTTTTGAACATTTTTTTGCTAATTTTTTTGATAATTCTTTTTGCAGATTTTTTTTTGGCTCATTTCTTGGCACAGCTTTTTAATGATTAAAGGTATTTTTTAGAAGATTGTGTTTAAAAATAATATCGTATTTTTCTTGGACGTTGTAAAGTGAAGAATGTCATGTACAGAGTCTGGCTAGCCGAGTAAAGAATACTTTCTGATGAAGAAAGCTTTCCTCCATCCTATCGTTACGGAGACACGCGTCTACTACGATCCTTTTTCTAAAGTTTAACGCCAAAGAATTGCTCTTGAGAAACTTAAGGTCTGCTGTTATAAAATAATCTGAAAAAAGTCATTTTTTGAATTTGACATTTTACTACCGTACTCTACGGATAAAGGGCACAGCATTCTTTCTCTTCTCTCTCCTAATTAAGTTTCAGGTTTCACAGCTTCATTTTTTTATTTTCCTGCACTTGTGTCGAATTACAGGATCTCTTTCACAATTTTTATTTGCACCTTGTAAACTTGTGTAAAAACACTTATCCAAGGCAAAAGATAGGAAGCTAAAAGGGTAGCACTTAAGGCTCTCGTTTCCTACAGAGCGTGGTAAGAAAAATCTTTTGAGATAAGGATAATTATAGCCAAGGTCTCTACGAAAATGAACTTCTTGTATCCTTTTTTCTCTAAATATTGCTCTTCCTTTGATACGCTTTTGTTCGAATAATTCCGGTTTTTTCGCAAACTTGAGGAGATAGAGTATTCGAAAAGCTATTCAAGTGTATTATTTCTTTTTACTCTTTTTCTTTTTTCTTTCTATCATTCTTTTTATCATTCTTTCTATCATTCTTTCTATCATTCTTTTTATAATTCTTTCTATCATTCTTTCTATCATTCTTTTTATCATTCTTTCTACTTTTTCTGCTTGTATTCCCTTTTACTTTTTTTCTTTTTCTTTCCATTCCTTTACTGTATTAATTTTAAACTCATTTGTCTCCTTTTAATTTGAATAATTGAATGATCCAATTAAAATTGAATTAAATTGCAAACGAATTCAAATCCATAACTTTATTCAAATTTCAACAGAACTGTAATTATTCGGGTTTGAATTCTAATTACTCGAATGAAAGTACTTTTATCACTGGGTGAATTTTTTGCCTTCGTTATTAGACAAATGAGAAATCCATTAACTGATAATCTAAATCAAATAGAAGTTGCAATTTGTCGTTTCATGCCTAACATGTCACTGTAATTTTATGTGGCTCATTATTTGACGACTGTATTAGTAATCTTGTTAATGGCTCTTCTCTGAAGCACGCACAGTGCTGTCACAAAACAAACACGCTAGTATCCGATATGTCGCGACATTATTTTTGATCCAGAATTACTTTTACCCGCGGCTGTAGTCGCACGCGTAATTTGAAAACGCGGGAATAAAACCATCAAAGTGAAGTACTTTTGAATATATATGTGATCACTTCTCTACATTTTTCTCTCACGACCCTTTGAAACTGAAAAAGCATTAACCCCCTGACATTTTTCAATAAAGAGTATAATTTCCTTAATTGAAATTGTTACCTTTAATTAACGCATTATCACTCAGAAAAATACTCCACATTGTTTCCAAATTTTCCCGAAATGACTGTTGGTAAAAATAGTTTAGTGGAAAATATTTATAAAGATAATAAATAAAAATAAATAAAAATTTAAAAAAATAAATAACATTGAAATACAGGAAAAGTTCTCCAGTTTATGATTTCTAAGTTCTTCCAGTTTTATGAGACAAAATTTTCATTCCCTACTTTTTTCAAGACATCTTTTTTTGACAAAAAAAACCAGGAATATTGCCCATCCTGGTACAAACAAAATAATTGAAAAAAACGAGAAAGCAAAAATGAAGATGAAGGGAAACGAGAGAGGATTAATCGTAAAAGTATCGTAATTAAAATTGTTTTGAGCTTTTAATTCAGTTGGGTATTTTTTGGGAGAAAAGAAAACTTTTTTTAGAATATGACCTCGACTGACCTGGTGCAACAGCCTGAACTAACAGAGCACCGAGGGAATAATATTTTCTCGTCCAATTACGACGATATTACAACACGAACCGTCCCGAACCATTGGTAGCATTAATAACGAATTTAATAGTTTTCAAGGGGAATGGGAACGAGCCGTTCGATGCCACCAAGGACTGAAACAATTGTCGTATTGTAAGCGTCGTAATTCCGACCTGTTCGGGGACAATGGTTTGCACTAACACATATCTCTGCCTCCAGCAAACCCAACCTACTTCCTCATATATCTTCACTATCAGCCAGATGAATAATGAGGAGCAAAGAGGCCTCACCCTTCTCCAAAACCTTGCCAAATTCTGTACCCGAGTCCTGAATCGTTTAAGAAGTTTCATATTACATCCTGTATTCAAAGCAGAGCTTTACCTTTCTCCATCTTAATTACACTATTTTTGTAATTAAAGCTTATTTTTGCCTTCTATTATATTTCGAGATAACTAATTTTCTAATCGCTTAATTATTTGTCACTTTAGAAGTGACAAATAATTGTGACTACTAATAAAAGTGACTTAAGAAAGAGGATACAGAAATTTTTAAAAATGTTCTTGGTAATTTTTGCTTTCTTTTTTATTCAAATAATAAATTATCAATCATAATTATAAACTACTTCGAAAATCAAAATGATCAAATTCATGTGAGTGGCTAAAAAGAGCTGTTTTTAATTAACATCCCTCTTATGTTCAATTTATTAATTTAGTCTCTTTCGGTTCAGCATATTTTGAGATTATTCCATTCTTTAAAATTGATTTCTAGGTAATAATTGTTTAAATGTAGTTCCGTTTGTTGAAATTGCTCTTTCTTAATTTTACTTTTTTAGATTCACTCTTTCCCCTGAAAATAGTTGCTTTATTTCCCTCGGAAAGCATTGTGCTCTCGAATTCATCAGAACTTAACTTTCTGTCCTCTTAATAGAAATGGTACATCACTGGGGAATGGAAAAGCTTTTGCTATATTCTAGACAGACACGATCTCTACCAACTGCTGTTAAGAAGGGGTTCAAAAGACTGTCATCTCCGTTGTTATGAGAAACTGTGTTTTCAGGATTAACCTGGTATTTAGAGCTGCAACAGGAACCGTCAGAACCTTTCAAGTCTCTATTATTGCTCCGCTTTCATTTCTTTCTTCCTTTTGTCAAATAAGTTTTCAAGGTGCACACTTTTAAAAACTTGAGATTTTTCAAACACAAAGCACGAGACAATTTTCACAATTAGCTGAAAACGTGACAATTTTTGGAAAATGAAGGTCATTAAATAAATGTAATTCAGAAAAAAATGTCTCGAAAATGTTTGTGACAAAAATGCTAGTGGCAAAAATGTCAGCACGAAAGAATGTTGAATAAACATTTAAATTAAACAAATATTATGAGAGTTACAAGACGTTAAATATTAAAATTCCTTTCTGACGATTTGGGAAACATTTCCGCTCTTGACAAGTCATCAGAGTTGGGGTTTGAAAATGTATTGGAAAATATTTACATAAAGTCATATGTAACGGTTGATCTTTATATGTGCCGGCTAGTAGAAAGTTGCCTTTTCCATGCAATCACGTACAAAGGTTTAAAAGAGAGGACCGGGAAATGCCCTGAAGCGATCGTCCTCAATATCCAATATCACGTCGGAAACTGAGAGCGATTTTTCAAAAGTTTCTGCCGGACGAATCGTGTTTCGCGAAAAGTTTTCGCTCAGAGTGAAGCTCAAGCGAAAAGAAGAGAAACGAAGGGACTTGAAAGACACGGTAGGCTGAACGCAAGTCGTAGCAATAAGGCGGAAATAAATTCTCAGTGCAGATTCGATTAAACGAACATAAATTACATTGACCGAAAACAGATTGAAGCTACAAAATCGCATCGTCCTCCTTTTCGGAATTTCGCAAGCTTCAGGAAACAATTGCCTATCAAGCGGAAAATTTACGTTTTCGGATTGTCGAAATGAAAGAGTAGTCGCCCATTTATCACGGTATCTGCAAGAATCGTTTCACGTTTTTCCAGTTGCTTGAATTACACAGCTAAATAAGTTATTTCATTGAGGACAATTTTAACCAACTCGTGTGCAAAATTTTAAATTGATTAAAATTATTATTCGGATGTTATAAACAAAAATTACGCTCAAGTGCGCAGGAAACTGCATTTTGGATATATTTACAATTAATAATCAATTTTAGCAATATATGTTAATAGGGACATTCTTTCTGTAATTAATATTATAATACAGTAAGTGAATAATGAAAATGTAGTGTCTCGTATGACACTACATACTAAGAAGTGTACCGAGTCTAAAGTCTGTACCGAGTCTAAAGTCTGTACCGAGTCTAAAGTCTGTACCGAGAGATTCAAAATTAATGTTTTAGAGGGTCGCGGATGGTTGTGTTAAAACAATAAAAGTGGTCTAGACGGCCGCTCTCGCGGAACTGCGACTCTCTCCGTCGGACCCTTCTATTTAAGCGTCCCGACGAGAAGGGAGCAGTCGCCGGGTGGGGGGCGCGCGCTGATTGGTGCGCGCCTCACACAGAGCCGAATCCACAGCGCGTGCTCTAAACGGAAACACTTTCAGCGCTCCAATCGAATAAAAAAGAAATAAGCTCCAACTGAATAAGAGCATAATTGCCATATCATCAGATTTTGTTTTTCAATTAAGAAATCTTTCGACAAATCACAAAAAGAATTTTTTTTCCATTCTTCCATTCTGAATCTTCTCTTAAGACTGAATTTACCCGCTCCATTGGAACAGATCAGACAATTGTAATTTTCTCATTTCATTTTCGTATTCCCTGGTGCAAAGTTACATCTGGTCGTTGGAATGAATCTTAAGTTCGATTTCAGTACTAGTCGACGATAAATTACACACAATTTTCTTGTGCTCGCAAGCTTGGGAAAAACTTGGTAGCAACTGGGAAAGGAAAAGGAAGTAGAAGGTGTTAGGAAAGAGACGATACTACCTTCCTGTATTTTAACACGGTAAAGTTTGCACAGCGACGAGAGCGTCTTTCACACAATAGCTAGTTACGGGACAATACTTGAAGTGGGGGAAATTTGGCCGAATTTAATTACGAGGCGCCTTAGAGAGCGGCAAGCTACGGGGATTGAAGTCTGTCTCGCGACCGGGCTATACCCGCGGGAGAAATTGAATACGGACTAATTTTACCCGCCGATTCCTCTCGTAATACGACCACGGAGTCTCCTTTTTTTTCTCTTCATTGCCTCCTTCCTGCACAGACAATTTTTCCCTCTTTTTATTACTCTATCGCGACCCAAGGGAAACGAAACGTACCAATTTTTTATGTAAAGGCTCCAAAAAACGGGAAATTAGTGACTGCCCTAAAAATTATTTTCGGATTGAATCCTTACTGTTAAAGCTAATTTTGAAATATCAGAAGCCAAGTAATTGAGGTTTTTGGGGTTATTTTCATCATATGGGTTACGATACGAGTTTATTGAATTATTCGCAATGTCCGTTTTTGGAAAAATCAATAGTACGTACAATCGAATGAAGATAAATTATGCAATTCATTTCAGCTGAAAATAAAATCCTTCATAAATGAGACCTACTTTTATATATTAAAATCAGTAAGGTACTTTAACGTACGTCAAGAGTTTGTGACCTAAGTTTTAATTTTTGAATTAAATTTTGGTTCACTTTTTGGCACCACTGGATAAAAAGCAGCACATGAAAATTATTCAACAAAGAAATAAATTTACACGTGCAGATTATAAGAATTTGTTCGATTCGCGAACGACATGCATATTCCGAGTACTTTGGATAACATCGTTTGACAGACTGCATAGAATTTGGAATTCATAACTAATTCGAAATTCAGCAGAAAACTACTCATTCCAATTATTTGAAGATGAAAGTTTCGAACAAGTTCCACTTAGTGGCTGTTACTTAAGCAAAAGATTCAACAGAAACCGAAACTCCATTTATCCAGCGACCAAAAGACCTCGATCAGTGTGAAGTATTCCCTGAGACTGTAACAAGTTTAAGGAAGTTAAATTATAGATGTAAATTGAAAGAGAAATGTTGGAAAATAACAAAGAGATGTAGAGAGCAAAGCGCAGTGCAGAGCGTTCTATTTTCTTGCGCTGCTCTCGCTTATTAAAATTTCTAACTTTATTATTTATAAAATGAGGCAAACTATATAGTCCACTTTAAAGAACTACTTTCCTAGGGATGTTAAAAAATCCATTTCCATTTTTATTATTCCTCAACAAATAAAGTTTACACAATCGAAGGAGGATTTTACAATTTCTTTCTTTTTCTATTTTTAACTTTTGCTTCTTTTTCCAAACTATTTTAATATATTTTCTGTTGATCCATTTTAATATAAGTACAAAATTTAGTAAAAACTTTGGTAAAAAAATTTTTATCTAAATTTTGAACTAAATCTTGAATTTTGATCTAAAGTTTGATCTACAATTTTTGATATAAATTTTGATCTAAAGTTTGATCTATAATTTTGATCTAAAGTTTGATCTTCAATTTTGATCTAAAGTTTGATATACAATTTTGATCTAAAGCTTGATCTACAATTTTGATCTAAAGTTTGATATACAATTTTGATCTACTCGAAAATAGTAAATATAAAGGCTTAAATATAAATATAAATTTAAATATAAAGCTTTTGTGCTTTTCATGAAATTTGCGCACCGTCTTTTGACTTCTTTGCGTTCTTTCCATAGAATTCACTCTAGAGAAAGCTCACTAATCACGATCGCACTTCTTTTTTCATAGACGATCCAGTCATTCATCTTGCATCGCTCTGAATTAGAAGAGTCTGTCTGTGAGAGGAGATCTGAAGGCATGTCTAGTGTAAGGCATCAGGCATTTTCCATTTATAAGAAAATACGCTCTGAAATTCCCACTGGGAAGGAAGCGTCGACTCGGTGCGATCTTTATTTGTCCTTATTGTCCAGAAAATAGGAACGTCGCATCCGAATGCTTTTCACTTCCCCTTGCCGTTTTAATGTTGCCTTAGTGATGTCACCAAAGATGAATATCATCAACTCGTCATCATTCAATTTTGATAAATAACTTCAGGAGAACCTCAATTCTCGATTATTTGTCATTTTAATATCTTCTGGTGTTCAATTAATTATAATTGAAAGTTAGATTATTGAATTATAAAATTTATTTCAATTAAATTATGAATTTATCAAGCCACAGGCTTCAAAATAGGTATTAATTTTAAAGGAAAGAATTTTAAAATTAAAATTTAATAAAAAAAAAAAATATAAAATTTATTGTTAATCGAAAACTAGTTTATTGAATTCTATTTATTGTTAAATGAAATTAATTTATTAAATTCTGTTTATTTTTAATTGAAAATTAATTTATTAAATTATATTTATTGTTAATTGGAAATTAGTTTATTAAATTAAATTCTGTTTATTGTTAATTGAAAAGCAGTTTATTAAATTCTATTTATTGTCAATTGAAAATTCGTTTATTACATTCTATTTATTGTTAATTGAAAATCAGTTTATTAAATTCTACTTATTGTTAATTGAAAATCAGTTTATTAAATTCTATATTGTTAATTGAAAATTCGTTTATTACATACTATTTATTGTTAATTGAAAATCAGTTTATTAAATTATATTTATTGTTAATTGAAAATCAGTTTATTAAATTCTATATTGTTAATTGAAAATTAGTTTATTGAATTCTATTTATTGTTGATTGAAAATTAGTTCATTAAATTTGATTTTCCGTGGTTGACCCAGTTGCCGTCCACCTAAGACGGCCTAGGGACCAGTTTTCGTCCACTTTAATTTTGATTATAACTTTCGTAATTAATTTGTTTGCTTCAATTTTTTTAAGTTAACCATCTGAATTAATTCTTTGTTAACGATAATACAATAATTTAATAAGTTAATTTACATATATAATACGGGAAATTTGTAAAAGTGGACGAAAATTGGATCCACCACGTTATTGTTAATTGAAAACTAATTTATTAAATTATATTTATTATTATTTGAAAAATTGAATTGTTCTTCTTTTAAAGATGTCCTTTTCAATTCAATCCCTTATTGTTATTGAAAACTTCTGTAATTTTCTTGAAAAAACGTAAAGTCTATCCCATTGGGTGATTCACAGGACTCGAAAGTTTTTATTAGTCGACATGATAATTTTTCTAAAGATTGAAATATTTCTTGAATTCCTATATATTATTACTCATTGATATAATATGCAATAAAAAACTATTATTATTATCGGATATTATCACTAAAAACATTCATTGATAACAATAATTATTAACATTTATAAAAGACAAATATGATTGTTTAATATCCTTAACAGGAAGTTTGTGCTCGATAATACTACCCTATTGGTTGATTTCTATGACTTGAAGCTTATCATTGGCTATAGCGGCTAAACTAGTTGCCACGTTTGCTTGCAGATGTTTACTTTTCATTCAGTTGAAATTTGTTTCTATCCGCGTCGCGTCGGTTAAAAGAAATAGAGAAATAATTATGATAATGATTGTAAAATAAAAGTGTTTGTGAAAGTGGAAATAAATGTGAAGAGAGTGTATGCGTAAAAGTGAAGTGATTGTGATAGTGAAATTAAAAG
Source organism: Ganaspis sp. Gsp50 (assembly GCA_011057455.1). Lineage (NCBI taxonomy): Eukaryota > Metazoa > Arthropoda > Insecta > Hymenoptera > Figitidae > Ganaspis > Ganaspis sp. Gsp50. Next base: position 16,824 of record WNHD01000639.1, read on the forward strand.
TGCAGTGATTGCGTTAATAAGTGGAAGTGATTGTGTAAGTGAAAATGAAAGTAATTGTGGCAGTAGGAGGAAAACAAATATTTCAATGTGGATAGGAAAGGGCTTAAAACAATTAAAAATAAGGTTAGTTTTTTTAAATAAACATAGGTACATATTATTTTTATTGCTGTTGTTCTTATTATTATTATTATTGTTATTATTATTAGGTATTTATATTATATTTATAGTATTTATATTATATATATTATATTTATAGTATTTATATTATTATATATATTACATTTAAATTATTATTGTATTATATTCATAGTATTTATATTATTACTTATATTTAAAGTATTATATTTATATTAATTATATATTTGTATTACATTTATATTGAAAAAATCTATTAATTACATTTATATTATTATAAATTATCTACTTCAATTAAAATTTACTGAATTTTGTGTGTATTTTCCTCGTGTGCCAATTGCGTTATGAGTTTATGAGCATAATAAATTTAGTAAACAAAAACAAGAATTTTCTAATAGTTTAAAGCGAAAGGCCATAAATGGTATTTATGAACAGTACCTGAGGGCTGGGATTTAACTCAAGGACACTTCAATACCGAACTTCCATCTATCCTACTACCTGGGTTTTCACCTATTGTGGAAGCAGACACGCTACTGCCCGTTCATTTTGTTATCAAATAAGTTTACAAAAACCTTTCATTTGCTTTTATATATCCCTCTCATTTCAAACTAATGAATTCTTTTTTAAAAAAAGTAGTTTAACAAAATTTAACTTTTACGTTTATTTTTGTATTTTTTTAGTATTTTAATCTTCATTTTAAACCATTGTAGTTTTCCTAAATAAATTGAAAATTTTGGCTGCATCTATTTTTATTATGAATATTTTTATTTCGTTTTTTTCTTGTTTTGTTGTTTTTTTTATTTCGTTTTTTTTTGGTTTTGTCGCTTTTTTCTTGTTATGGGTTTGTGACAAAATTTGTATGTCCCCTTTAGCCCCTGGTAGAAATATACCACTGGCATATTACTGGTTCAGTACAGACGTCGGAGTTTATTTTGCACTGGGCCAATACGGGCTCGTAACGCTCTTTTCTCCAGCTCTGTTTTTTTGATTCAATCAAAAATCAGTACTGGGTGAGAACTGATTTAATACTGGGTGAGTACTGATCTAATACTGGCCTCACACTGTTTCATTACTGATTATTGATTCAATCAGTACTAATTCTAATAATAAATTGTAGGCCGGAAAAAAGAGCGTTACGAGCCGTCTTTGGCCCAGTACGGGCCCAGTCTGAAACCAACTCCGACATACCACGGAAACTTCTACCTGGGTTTATATTAGTAAGAAAAATTAGTTTAATATTTGTAATAATTTGTACGTTTCTCACGTCCTGGAAATGTAGGGAATAAAATTCACTTCTAAGGATTGAGTATCTTGATATCATGAGCGTCTATTAAATCAATTTGAACAGTTACTTGCTTGGCATGACTGGCTTCGCCATGAGTTTTTGATCGAGTCGGATCTCATTTTTCATCGTCAAGCGTTAATTGACGCCGCCCACCGCAGACTTTCCCTTCATCGTTAGGAAAGAAAAGTATATCCCAAGTGAAGTTCGTCCATTCTATTGGAAACTAAGAACGGAAGGTAACTCGATGAGCAGAGACAACGTATTTTTTGTTGGACCCGCATCGATTTGCCGACAGCTTGTTTTTAAACTCACTAACCCAAATTATTTTCTACCACTGATGCATTTTTTATCTCCCTCCCTTTTTTCTCTTTCCTTATTCCTTTTCTCTCTCTCTCTCTTTCTCTCTCTCTCACTCTAAAAATGACTTTGAATTAAAAGGAAATTCGAAAAATGACAGAGGAATGTATCTAGAATTTGGTTTATTATTTGGTTTATTTTTAGAATTTTTTTTTGGGTTTTATTTATCAGTTTTTGTTAAAGACAAAAATTCGTTCTTTCCGAAACTCGAAATCTTCGAAAGGCTCGAAAATTTTTGAAACATTTGCCATAAATTACGCTTTGTTTACGACTCGGGAGAGATGCACATGTTTCTTACAGGTCAAAGATTCGCTGATTTCCAATGAACTGAGCCTGATTGATGATGTCGACGATATATATAAAAGATGCACGAAAACGTCTTCTTTTTTCCAACGTAAAGCGAACGGGAAACGGAACGGTACTCTCGTGATAAATGAAAGTTGATGACATGAGAAAATGCGATAACTAATTTATAGTTAACCCGACTGGTGAATTTTGCCTCAGCAAAGAAAATACGTAAAATATTAAATGGGATGACACGTACAATTAGAATGGAAAATTAAAACTCGTGGATATCTAAATTCGCGAATAATTTTCATGTTTAATTCACTGTCCTAATGTAATTCACTGGTGCCTGAAGCACTCGTAAAACTCTTTGAAAAGTTTGAGTTGAATTAGTAAATGGAAAGAATTTCTTAACACCAAGTGTGTAAACGATATATAAGTTATATTAATCTCTCAAGTGCCTCGACTCTCAGTCATGAAACCCCTCAACTAAAGTACTGAATGCGTATGTTGAACTTTTCGAAGGAGTCATCTTAAACAAGTTTAAAGCTGAAAGCAGTTTTGGCAACTTGTTTGAGTTATCTAGAATCCACCCCTAATTTCTCCAGCAGTGTCAAGCCTGCTCTCGGGAAGTGAATATCTGTGACAGCTGTCACCCGACTCTTCCTCGGAGCCATTAGTATGTTGATAGGATAGCACAGCATGGTGAGCAAAAACTCGAGCTGTGAAAATTCCCTGAATTATCCAATAGAATTCCTACAAATTTTCTTTCTCGCCGGAGCGGAAACTGGAACGATAATCCACATCGAGATTTTCAATTATTAACCGACACTTTTTTTTAGGAGAGGAATCATAGAATCGAAGAACCAAAGTTAGATTCGGTGTTTGTAAAATTTTGTCGATTTGAACATTGATAATGAAATGATTGTGAATAAAGCCCAGACGTTTTTATCGACAGTCTTTTTTCAAACGTGCGCACTTCGATTTAGTAACTTAAGAAGGCGCGAGAGGGCACCACATCAGAACAATGGCGGGCGTCGATCAGCTGTCTCCTACTTTCCAATTCTCAGTCTAATTTGTTATTATTTTAGGACAAAACATTTATTTTACGACGAAAAATTTATTTTACGAATGATTTCGGCTTTATTTTCGAATGATGAGTTTGGCTACTGTCTGACTTTTTCGAAACAATTTTAAAATACTGAATATTTAAAATACTGTTTCAAAAAAACAGAGTGTATATGAATAAATAATGACCATTTTGGTGTATAAACAGGACACCTCGAAAAATGTAAAGACAAGATTATTAAATAAGGGCAATGGGGAAAAATAGGATTGTGGGGTGAGAAGCTCAGTGGAAAACTTGACAAAGAGATTTTCAGATGGAACAAGAAAGCATAGTACAATCATGCTTTCAGATGCAAAGCAGCTTTGAGATCGATTGAATGTAAATACAAGTAGCTTGTAAAGTTTGACAGTCGTGTGCTTAAGTTCTTGACGAGGGTGAAGTCGAAAGCTGAGGAACTAACTCTGTTGTTACGACGATCATCGGTTCGTTGGCCAAGCCCACAAGTCAGTAATTTTGGCTAGAACGTTTCCTTGTCAACTTTGGCGATCATGTTCATCAAACAAGATCAATGGAAATTTCTAGACAAATTTCTTTACAGTGAAAGTACAAATTTATCAGTGGTATTAATATGTGGGTATCAAAATATAAAAGGGCATTTATATGGAATGGAATTATATATAGAATGGAATTTATATAGAATGGAATTTATATAGAATGGAATTTATGTAGAATGGAATTTATATAAAATGGAATTTATATAGAATAAAATTTATATAGAATGGAAATTATAAAGAAGGGAATTTATATAGAATGGAATTTATATTGAATGGAATTTATATAGATGCCGAATTTATATTGAATGGAATTTATATAGATGCCGAATTTATATTGATATATATGGTGTACTTGTGCATATCCCACCATAAAATCTGAATAATTGCTGAGGATTAAGGGCATGCAGAATTTCTCGAGGCTTCCCACAGTGTTGGAGTCAGCTTTTCGTGAAATGCATAGTCGAATGAAATTGCACTGAGTCTGCATAAAACCGCATTTCGTTCAATCAACCGTTGAATAAGTCACGCATATTAATCCTCTTGAGATACCTACTTCTTTGCTACTTAATCCATTTTGTCCGGAAAAATTGGTCCTTGGAAATGTAAAGCCATATCGACTAAATATTACACCGAAAAAAATAAATGGTACTATTCACTATGTAAATGGTTGGCAGGAAAGATTACTAGTTTTTCTGGGTTATATTCACCAAGTAATTAGTTAAATTAACTACTTTTCAGGTTAAATTAACTAACCAAATGGTTAAATTAATTAACCAAATGGTTAGTTTTACCAGTTTCTAAGGTTAATTTTACTAAATTGCCACTAGTAATCACTTTAGTTTTTTCAGTGTACAATCATTACATGTGTAGAGCAGAAACTATGATTACAAATCCAAAATATTTTTGGTCCCTTATCAATCAACAACCTAAAGTGGTGAAACTCAAACCTGATGTTTCTGGATGACATTGTTTTACTATTGCACAATTTTTTTTAGTTGTAGTTTGTTTTTTTTTAAAAAACTACATATAATACTGATTCTTATGATACAAAATCAGTGTTGGAATTCTATTGATCTTTAAGATGAGACCGATCAATTATTAAATAGCTGAAGAATTATTTGTAAATTGTGAGGAAAAGCATAATCGTTTGTCAGATATCTTTGTGTAATGGAACTTTATCGCTAATACCCATTGAAATGGCGTAACGGTTATCCTGAGATATTGTCTCACACTCGATTGGTTACGCCCAAACCATGACTGCGTTTTCTCCTTCCTCGAATATTCGAGATTCTCGAGTCCGCTATACAGAATTTAGACAGCCCACATCGCCACAGGCTCCCCAGAATACCAGATAGCTTGTAGGAGACACGCCCTACTCTAGAGACGTATGACAATGAACCTCGCGATTCGAACGCATCGCACAATCCCACCTCATCAAGTATTTCGAGCTTGAAAGCCGCGGAAAGTTGAGTTAAGCTTTGAACTTATACCCCGTTAGGCAATTTCTAACGAGGCCAAGCCTTATCAGCGTTTCATCGGAGAGCGCTAGACACACAGACAATTTACTGATTAATCATTTACAACTTTGAATTTTCAACTTGCAAAATTATACCATGTCGGCTGACCGATATTTTAAATTTTCTTCTTTACATCTTCTAAAACAATCTCTTAATTTTCTTCTTTACATCTCTTTCTAAAACAATCTCTTAATTTTCTTCTTTACATCTCTTTCTAAAACAATCTTTCAATTTTCTTCTTTACATCTCTTTCTAAAACAAAATATTATAAATTATCTTTTTTAAATCTCTTTTTAGACCAATTCGATTGTCTTTTGTTCTGCAATTAATTTTAAAGCGACAGCTGCGCCGTGAGAAAATTCGGAACCAACCTCCTGCGATTGTTATCGACCGACTATGAGTTATCGACCTACGATCAAGCGCTTACGCCTGAAAAAAATTTATTTTTTTAAAGCGCAGAATGTATTTTAATAAATATTGCATAAATAAAGTGAAAGCTTTATTTTTTTAAAGTGCATAATATATTTTAATAAATATTGCATAAATAAATTGAAAGCATTTTTTTAAAGCGCAGAATGTATTGTAATAAATAAATAAATTGAAAACAAATTTATTTTTTTAAAGCGCAGAATGTATTTTAATAAATATTGCATAAATAAAACAAGGGAATATGAAAAATTAAAAGAACGCTACTTTAGCTAAAAAACTTTTTTTTTAAATCCTATCTCGTATAGACTATAGATTTTACAAACCCTAAAAAGACACTTGGAATTCTCTTAGTCTAGAATATTCAACCAGAAAATAATGTGCTCGGGTAAATAGCCTCAAGGTCATAGCTAGAATATGAAAAGTAACTTTTTATTGACACTTTTGCGGCAGCTGGGAGAAGGAAGAAGAAGTGCCACGTCTCAAAAAGCTTTCAAAAGCTCCTACATTCACGTTGGCAATGACCAGGTTCCTGATTTCAAACAATTCCCATTCAGGAGGCAGTTTGAAGTTCTATGGTCCGTTTGAGGATGTCGTCTCTATGTCCAAGTCCTTCAGTGCACGAACAATGCAATAAAAACGTCGCGGACAAGAAAATCGACTTCAATTGAAGTTAAAACTTTTTGAAAAACTGTTTCTCGGGATCTTAATGTAAACTTTCTCGTTTCCTTGCAAAACAAAGTAGAACTGCCTCTCTTCACACTTTTCTCGACGTTTTTATTTATTCTCTCACTCGGTCTAAAAGTATTATAAGCATTGGTTTTATTCGTTTTTTCACGCTCAATTGTTGTTAGCGCTGTTCTTATTCGATACCTTTTTGTGTGTGTTTTTTTTCTTTTTGTGGATGTTTTTTTCCTTTTGTGGACATAAAATGTTATACAACTTTCAAAATCCCGCGAAATCGTGATAATAAGCTTCATGTGCCTTAAGTATAAAGCTTTATCGATCTTGAAGATATAGGTCCTTTGAGGTGTGATTATAGCGTACGAAGCAAGTCACAGATGTACTTTATTGTCCGGAAGAGCAATGCGATTTTACACCTAAACTGTTGTTGTCTAGTCTTTATCTCACGACCACTTTTCAAATTGATCAAAAGAAATCATCTTTTCAAAAAATTGCTATCGGTTGGAAAAATGCAGCTTTTAGATATTAAATAATTATTTTTATTCTAAACCATGGAATAAAAACGCTTTTATAAAAATAATTATTATTTTCCTAGATTGCAATATTTCTATTTTTAAATTTGAAATTTTCATTTGTATGAAAAGGGTTTTTATTGAAAATAAGTAGTTCGGAAAGCTTTATTTAAAAATGCGCGATATTTGTTTCTAATCATAGCGTAGGGTTTTGGGAGCCTCTTGAAATTAGGGCATTAATTGAGGTGTTACTTCAACTGCTCTTGCATATCTGACCACAGGCTCGCGAGAATTCCGGTTTTTAAACCACTTCTCGGAGTAGTGCAAGTGACGGAGTGGGGTCTCCCGGAGTGGGGATCGCGCGCTGATTGGCTATTGCGTTCGCTGCGTTCTATGTCCTCTTCCTGGAAATCCCCACTACTTGTTCACTCGCTCACTCGACTTCGGGCCTAGGGAACATACAATTTGCCTTCTTATACCCAACAAAGAAAGAAAAAAAATCTTCTTATACCCTTTTCTGAACTTTTTTTAAAATTGTAGTTTAGGAAGGCGCGAGAGGACACTATTTTTAAAATTCTTGTGCATTTGGGCCCATTTTTACAGGACTCTTGATGATCTTGAATTATAAATAAAAATTGTCAATAATATTTAAATAAATTTTGTATCATTTAATAATTATGAAACATACAAAAACAACTCTTTTAATAAAACAATAATAAATTATTTCAAAACTATTTACTACCTTAAAATTTTAATTTTGCGAGACTCTGCAAATCAGTTTGAAATTCGAATTTTAGAGAAACAAATCTTTACGAGATATTGTATAGAATCGTAATGTGAATCCGGAACGAAACATCGCGAATGCAAGTAGAGCCGAAGTTCAATTTAACATTCAAAAGCACTATAGTGTTATGCTGTACAAAATAGAGTTGATTACATTTTGTGTTATAGCATCACACTATTCGCAACGTCCACCAACTGTGTCTCTCTCTCTACTGAAGCCAGGGGTCTTTGATTAAGATCTTTTTGCCACCAAAACATTTTAGCGATGCATCATCCGGTTAAATTTTCGTGAAAGGAGTACTCGTCGTTGTCAACTGAGTTCCAGTTTACCAAAGCGAAGGAAATTTAATTTTGACTTTGAACTCAAAACTTCAAAGTATGTTGCTGCAACTCGCTGATGAAATTTCTATATTATCAATTTTCTTCTTTTTGTTATAACATGCTGGTAAATTATTTACTTTTACGTTTGACTACTCGGTAAACGCTTTTTGCTTTTTTTCGTATCATAAATTTATTTTATGCCTGATAAATAGAATGCTTAATATTATCAACATTTATCAGATAACGTAGTTTGAATATTTTCCCGTCGAATTCACTGATCTTTGAATTTTTACTTTTTTTTTCTTTTTTTTTTACTTTCTGTAAATTGTAATTTATAATGCAATTTGCTTCTACTTTCAAGGAAAAGTATTATTAGTTTTTAGAAATCTGATTTAATTTATTCATTACCTTTAATGGTATTTTTTACAGCTTTTTCCAATTTTTTTTCTAACTTTTGTTATTTCTGGTACGCGCTTGACATCAATATCTGAAAAGTTGTCATGAAACTGGTGACTTATTTCTTTGCTCTTACAGACTTGAAGACATTAATATTTTATTTTCTTATTTCTTTGAAGCATTTATAACCGATATTCCGAAAGTCAACTCAAAGATGCTAGTTAAAAATTCATTACATTCTGCGATAAAATTAAATAAATGTTGAACACTCACTGAAGTAAATGGCTTGAAAAATTCATGAAATCCCTTCGACTTTTCTGTCAATTCGTCTTGAAATATTATTTAATGTTTTAACTCTACGAACTAAGAATGTAACTCCATAAATGTCATAAAAATTATATCAGGTTTAATTTGGAACAAAATTTCTTTCGTTAATAATTTGTAATTTTTAATTAATATATTTTAATTATTTATTAATATATTGTAATTATTAATAAGTATATTGTAATTATTTATTAATACATTGTAATGGTTAATAAATATATTGTAATTATTAATTAATATAAATGATTATAATATATTTTCGAACTGTATCATTGTAATCGCTACAGATTATTTAGTCCACTGTTTATCTTTATCCATACAGATGTTTCTTAATCAAATTTGACATAATAACACTCAAGGATTAAAATTACCTTTTTATTTCTTATTAATACTATTTCTACTCGCTATTGAAAAACAAACATTACAAAAACAATATTTCGCAATTCTTGCCAAATCTAAAAATCATGAGGATTTGTTTCATGGAAGCGCTTGGTAAACCCAATTATTGTTGTATCAAATATCTATTAAATAGACATCAGTGTGCATTATGCTCGAAAGGAAGACGTAACACGTTGCTAACAACTTCTTTCTTGCTCGAATCAGAATCCATTCTGTTCGCATTCGTGCAAGTACAATCTCGAAAACGAGTTACGCCCTTTCATCCGCTCTCGCGAGGCCTTTTTATTATTTCCCTCAAATACTCGGGGAAATGTTGGCGCTCAGGGCGGCTATCCACCGGAGTTTTACGACCTTTTAATAGACGGTGGATTTAACATCGCCACGAAAACAGTACTTGGTAGTATTGAAGGTAGCTTTCTATCACAGAAAAATCTTGCTTAAGATTTACAAGTGGCAAAATGGCCTTTTATTCCACTCTCGAAATAATTTTACGAGCAACCTCCATTAGGGTCATTAAAAATTAAGTATTTTTGACACTTAAAATTTGTTATTTTATGACAAACAGACGGGTAATCATACCGAAGATGGATAAAATGAGTGCCAGGATTCAAACACTTATGTTTACTACTTTTAAAGTACGGTGCGGCCATTTTGGAAGTCAGAGCTGATTAAATTAAGCCTTGATCGACGGTCGATAACTATTACCGACGCTCGATAACTATTACCGACGCTCGATAATAGACGCTCGATGCTCTAATAAATTAGTTCGAAATTATCTCACTGTGTCGGGCGCTGTGACCACGCTGATGACCGAACATTAAATTTTCTACTTTTTTAAGAATATAAGAATCTCGTGACAATTAAAAGAGTCGTACCTAAACAACCTTTTTATTTAAAAAAAATTTTCAGTTGGCTCTTCGTGCAAATTGAATATAATATGTCAATATTTTTTCCGCACTTGAGGTACTTTTGTCAACTTTTAGCGGCAAATAAATATGAACCTCATTAACTAAATTTAATAAATTGCGAATCAATCTACTCAGTTTATTTAATGTTGCTCCTTAACCTGATGCTCTCAACGATATAAATTAATTTTAACTCCGAGTTTTAGTTGAGATAAAATATTGATTTTACGTTTAAATTAGCACAATAACAATTATGAATTGCAGAGTTAGTTATTTGTTGTATTAAATTTGCTGTTGAATTTTCGAAAATATTTTAATAGTTTAATTTATTATGGTAATAAATATTTGTATTGTAAAAATATTTTTTGCAAAAATATTTCTTTCAAAATAAATATTTGTGTTGTAAAACAAATATTTGTACTGAAAAATAAAAATGCATTTTGTAAAATAATATTTTTATGGCAAAATGAACATTTGTATTGAAAAATAAGCATTTATATTGAAAAATAAATACTTATATTGAAAAATAAATATTTATATTGAAAAATAAATATTTATATTGAAAAATAAATATTTTTGCACATATGTAACGTGCAACAAAATGTAGAATTTTGTATTTGCTTACGAAATATTTACACGTTGTTTATAATCACGCCAATTCAACCCTTGCTGCAAGAGAGACTGATTTAAATAGAATTCGTAAACACCACACGATTAAGTTGCGGTAGAGTAATCAATGAATTCAATAAGAGCAAAATTCGATTTGAACATTCCGAAATCGTATCACTGCCAGTCGTTTTTAACACACGCATTTAAAAATCAGTTCGACTTTCATTTCGGATAAAAAAATGTTCAAAAAAACTACAATATTATATAAATTATATACATGCTTTTCATTGTACATTTTATTAGTAAATTAACTTTTCGGAATACAAAATGTAAATCTTATGATCTAATTTTTAAATTAACATCTAGTGAAACAAAACTACGTCGAATCAATTTCCGCGTTCGAAGGAATTCTCCTTTTAATTAAGTCTAACCGAAATTTATCCTCGAGGTTGCATTTAATTGTTATTCCGAATCTTGATTCCTGGTCGTTTTTTATTTTTCCCTTATTGATTCCGAGAAGATTGAACTCAGGATCGATTGTGCATTACGAGAAGTAATAGTATTTTATGAGACACCTGCGATCTAAATTACCAAAGCAACCAAGTAACGAGGAAATGAAGCTCCCACTTTATTCCAATTCGCACACAATTTGCATGCATAAGAAAATTTTATAGAAAAATTTCTCTGCCTTGGCATTATCCAGAATTCAATTCTTTTGAATTAATAGTAAATAAACTAAGCAAATGGAACATCACAAACTGTGTTCCAGGTCCCAAGAACTTCTTGCTACCATCTATTTATATAATTCTTTTTATTGAAAATCATCCCACTATTAAAACTTAGTTTTAAGAAAAAAATTTATTCACGACCCTTTCTGTAGGAGCGGAAAATTGTCGTTTTCCACTTGACTTGATCCTTTCAGTGTGGATTCTCCTTAAGTCTTTTCATTTTTACCACTGTTGTCAAAAAATCATTTCCTCCTGACAATATCCCACTCTGATACTTGGTTTTAAGAAAAAAATTTATTCACGACCCTTTCTATAGGAGCAGAAAATTGTCGTTTTTCACTTGACTTGGACCTTTCAGTGTGGATTCTCCTTAATCCTTTTCATTTTTACCACTGTTGTCAAAAAACCATTTCCTCCTGACAAAATAGTTACTTTACAGAATAATTACTTTAAAACAGTCTCATTTTTGATGAGAATGTAAAAATATTTACTTCCCAAAACTGCAATTTACATAAAAGCTAAAAATCTATCAGCTTTAGCAAAACCTGTTATTCCAGATAATTTTTCTGTTTGTATGGAAGTAGTGATTCTACTTTTTGGTACGAACTGATTTAATAAATCAATTGACTTTAAAAGTGTAGCTATTTTTCGTGAATATAATTTTAAACATTACAAGGCTGTTAAAGCATTTGTTGAATTGTAATTAATTTTTCATATATTTATCCTACAAAGTGAACTAATATTCGTGCAACCATTCGGAAATTCCATTAGCGTATTGCCTGAGGTAGAAAATTTTTCCCCCGAGATGTTTCATCGATTTTATTAGACAGCAAACACGACGGAAGATATTGCAGATACTCTATTAAAATCAAACAGTCGCAATTATATTCTCAAAAAAATATCTAATGTCAAAAGTTAATCGACAAGATAATTTGTCTAAAACATGATTTCTGTCTTCTTTGTTATCTAACGCTCCATATTTGTTTTCACATTTCACTCTTAACGAGAAAATTTATTTTTTCAACAAATAGATTCAACAAACCTTTAACAAGAGACTTTCTATTATTTTTAAACATTTAATCTTGATAAAAGACTTTTAATTATTTTTAATTGATGGATACAGTTTCGGATAGCGTAAAATAATGAAAGCCTGTTTGTCAAGAGTTTTTATTCTCGACACGACAACACTAGCTGATCGGTTACTAAAACTTTTTTGCTGATCTATTCTTTTGCACAAAAAGAAAACAAAGTGTGATTTTCACCCGGAATCTGATGTTAAATTTTTTTGACCAAAAAAAAATAGATGCCAAGGCGCTTTGTTGCAAGCAAAAAAAAGGGAAACATTATAAATAGATAATTCACAAGCAAAAAATCAATTTTCCGAAGGATTGAATATTTTAGATAGGATTCTCATTAATAGATTATAGTTACTACTTTTGCAAACACTTAAAGTTTCATTTTATGTAAATTCAAGGTAAAACTAATATTAATGTTTCATGGGTCGTGTCACAGAACATAGACTAATGATTTAGAAATGCAAGTACATTTTGAACGCAAGGTTTCCTCTTACGCTGCCGGGATAATTCGTTTTCCAAGATCCGTGTAGCATCCGAAGTTAATTCGTTACCACGGAGAGCATTTCCGATGTAAACGCGAACTTGGGACGATGGGACTAGTATATAACGGCGATGCAAGTTAATTTGATCCCTACCCAGCCGAAAACTTTAGTCCTTCACCCTCCGTTTGCTAGCTTCTTCTAATTTATTTTTCATGACTCTGGAATATTACGTTGGCACACCTTCATTCTTTTTTTACATCTATATCTTTTACTTTCTTCTTTCTTACATCCATATCTCCATTACTTTTCTCTTTCTTAAGTCTACATCTCTGTTGGTTTTCTTCTCTCTTGAATCTGTGCTACTCTTTTCTTTCTTCAATATTTCCCTTACTTCATTTTTCCGTATCTACATATTTTCTTCATTCTTGCGTATCTCCCTTATTCTCTTCTTTCTTGCATATCTTCCTTACTTCCTTCATTCTTGCACATCTTCCTTACTTTCTTTATTCTTACATATTTCCCTATAACTTTCTTCATTCTTGAGTCTCTAACTTATTTTCTTCATTCTTGCTTATCTCTCTTACTATCTTCTTGAAAGTAAAAAGAAGAAGAAGAAGAAAAAGACGTTTCTTCTTTTCACTCTTTTCTTCATTCCTGCATGTCTCACCTTCTTTCTCACACCTTTTACTTCTCTTTCCTTTTTATTTTTCATATATCCGAGGCACATTACTTTCACGTTTTCAGCTCCTATCACTGGATCTTTCTTTTCAAGACTTTCATTGTTGTCAAAAAGAGGCAGCCAGTCTTTCAAAATCTCAGTATATTGGATTAAAATCAGAATAAGAAAATGACTCCTTTCATATCTTTTCAGACTTTGGCAGGCAACCTATTTCCTTAATCAAATGCATCAATTTTACATCTCCTTTTCTTGAGATTTCTCAAAATTGTTTCTTCATATTTTTTACACATTATCTATTTTTTATATTATTACATTCTCATCAAAAATGAGACTGTATTCAAATTGTGCGATTTTTTTCTCATCTATTTGGCATTTTATTTTTTCTTCCATTTGTTATTTTAGTTTCTTATCTATTTTTTATTTTCTCAACGATTTGGTATTTTCTAGTTGAAGTTTAAAATAAATCCTTCAATCGAGTCTTGATCAATTTTTGAAAGTGGCGCCACTATCTTTGCGAGTGGCGACAATATCTTTGCGAGTGGCGACACTATCTTTGCGAGTGGCGCCACCATCTTTGTAAAAGGCGCGACTATTTTTGCGAGCAGTGTCACTATCTTCGCGATTGGCGCCACTGTCTTAGCTTCTTTTCAAAATGGCCGCCCAGTGTTCCAACAGTTGTCAACAAACAGAAACGTATCAACATTCGATCCTAGAACTCTTACGAAATACTTTCAATATTTAAACCATCTCAAAAGATTCTCACACCGTTCAATGCTTGGCCATTATCTCGAATATTAAGTCCCAAAAGAAAAATTTGCAGTAAAAATATATGCAAAGATATTTTAAAAATATTTCTAAAAAATTTTAAAATATTTAAAAAAATTTTTAAAAATCGCGATTTTAAAAAATGTTCTATTCGGTTTAGTACGTAATTGGGTAAATAAGCGAACATTGCCAATTTTTCAAAACTGATGAAAGAGAAATTAAATACGAATGATTAAATGAAACTGCAAATAATCTTGTTACGTTTTTATTTAATTTTTATTTCTGGTGCTTTTAGTACGTTGTCAGTGTTGCAAGTGTTTAAGAGGTTTAGATAGTTCTCTTTGCACAATAACCTTGAGAGATAAAAATTTATACGCGTTGCTGGATAAATTTATGTGCTAGCGTGTGATAACTTGTCGAACATAAATGTTACCGTGAAAAGGATGGGAATAGTGTAGTGCAAAATTACACGTAGCTGCACCATGCGACATAGCTACGGGGATCCTAAGGCTCTTCCTGGGACGATTATCGTTCGGCCCGAATTGATCGTAACGTAAAGATAACGGTTAATAACTCAATTCCCCAGAGTAGTGTTCTAATGGTATTTCTATCTTTGTCTATTCTATTTCTCCGCAGATACACCAAATGCAAAAGCAACCGCAATCGAAACTTTACATTTCCCATGTGATTAATCCATGCTATTTTAATATAAAATTTCTAGATCTCTCGAACTTTCATCTTGAGTTCATTTTTTCATCTTATGTTCGTTTTTTTATCTAGGGTTCGTTTTTCCATCTTGGGTTCATTTTTCCATCGTGTCTTGTATCTTGCGTTTATTTTGTAATCTTGAATTTTTTTACCTGATTATTGAAAATTGATTTACGTTTCTGTATAAAAAGAATCTTGTTTGCTTTGTGTGATAAGCATTGAAAAAAATTGATCTTATTAAAGTTACCAATTAGTGATTAATTTGTATTCATTGCGAAAAGTAATTATAGCGATGGAAGATTGTTATTTTGAAAGATGTTTTGGATAGGATTAATCAAACCGCACGATTCGAATAGAAATACCTTTTTATTTTCCAATTTTTCTTTAATGAATGCGAGATCTGCTCTGGTGAATGTACCAATCATCAGCATAAGAAAAATAGGTCACCACGGAAATATTGATTATTGTATAGTTTCCCCACAAGGAATTTTAATTGAATCAACCTCTATTTGCTACCTTTGAATTCCCGCTTTCAAAACACAATTTAATACAAATTATGCAAATGTCCTTGAAACATATCTTCAAACTGTTACAAAACTTTTCTATACCATTTATCATCTCTTCAGAATTTTAATTCCGTAAATACATAAGTTTAACTTACTGTATCAATTTTTTTTAGAATTTGACACTTATCCGTTTACATCAATCATCATTCTGCTTTTCAATTTTTTCAATGGCTTTTCAATTTTGTCAATAATTCCGCTTCTCAGTATTAATTATTGCAATTGCAGCAACGATTTCGGTTTTTAATTCCATGAATTTCTTTTTCTTTCATCGCCAAATTTTTTTTCATTGACAAATTTTTCTTTCATCGTTGAATTCTTCTTTTATCGTTGAATTCTTCTTTCATCGTTGAATTCTTCTTTCATGGTTGAATTCTTCTTTCATCGTTGAATTCTTCTTTCATCGTTGAATTCTTCTTTCATCGATGAATTCCTCTTTCATCGTTAAATTCTTTTATCATCATCCCCTTCTCGTGTTCATATCACGTTCTTCGTACACTGGATAAACATAGTGTTTTCGAATTACTGGAGTTTCATGATATTAATACAAATTGTTTAAAAGTGGTCGTTTGGCAGGAACGGGTTTGACCTTAGAAGGGAAGTCGTACAGAATCTAAATCCGGGCATAGCTTTGAGAATTCACATCGGGCAGTCGTGCGGAGAAAGTAGTGGTAACCCGGTAATATAGTATGTTCGCTGTGAGATCAGAAGTGGACGAGGGAAGCGCTATAAGCATATGGTTAAACCGTAATGGTAGTAGAGTTGATATATTTAAACCCCGCAAACTTTGGTGCTCAGGAACGAGAGGTATCTAGGGTGGCGGGCGTGCCTCGCATAAGTTTACATTATCTTACCATCTGATAGCGACTAACTCCAGACTCTGCAAGGACGTGGGTGTGAAAGCAAAAGCTTCCAAATAGTTCATTTTAAAAGAATGAAACTAACCTAGAAACTACTTTTTTCAACTCTCCAGTTTCATGCTTAACTCCAATTATACAAAAACAAATCTTCCGTGGACCATTAATTTTTTTAATCAATTTTTAAATCAAAATGTTAAATCAATTGTTTAAATCAATATGTTGAATCAATTTTTTGAATCAATATGTTGAATCAATTTTTTGAACCAATTGTTTGGGACCATTAACGAATGACAACCAACTGGTGTGTCTCACCGTTTTCAAATTTTCACGAACAATTTTTTGCGCTCTGAAAGAAATTAAATTTCAGAATTTAAGACACGTGGTTGAAGTCTAATTCCATTAAGTTCAAAAGGATTATTTGTGGAATCAAGTTGGCAGGTTTTAAGTAAGAGCCTCGAAACTTGGTGGGAAGCCAAACATTCACAAGCATGGGAAAATCTACTTACTACTCACCACAAGCTACATCCTTCAGAGACTGCTTGTTAGTTGTAAAATAACCAATTAATTCCAACTTCTTAAGAGGTTTACAAAACAGTTAATTCCGTAACATGTATCACTCAAACAGGTAATAATTACATTACCGACACATGTGAATACGTACAGATACAAAAAGTACGTATAGATACAAAAAATACGTATTGAAACAAAAAATACGTATAGCAACAAAAAATACGTATAGAAATAAAAAATACGTATAGATACAAAAAATATGGATAGATAAAAAAAATATGTATAGATAAAAAAAATATGGATAGATAAAAAAAATATGTATAGATAAAGAAATACGTATAGATAAAAAAATACGTATAGATAAAAAAATACGTATAGATAAAGAAATATGTAGAGATAAAAAAATACATATAGATAAAAAAATACGTATAGATACTAAAAATTCGGATATACAGTATGAGAGATTTCAAGGCAGACAGTAGAAAGAGTAATCACAGTCAGACTAACGCAGTAAGAAATAATTAAAGGCAGACAGTAGAAAAAGCAAAGATAGTCAGCCCAACGTAATAAGAGAGCTTTTAAACCAGAGACTAGAAACAGCAAATCTAGTCAGACCGAAGCAGTAACAAAGATTTGAAACCAGTCAGTAGAAAAAGCAAGCAATGTCAGACAAACGAAACAAAAAAGATTAACAATAAGACATCAGAAGAAGCAAACTAATGCTTCATTAATGACAATTTTTGCTCTGTCTATTCTTTTATTGTAAATCTTCTTTTCTGCGTTTGTCTGACTGTACTTACTCTTTCTACTGTCTAGTTTTAAATCTTCTCTAATTTTGTCCTACTGCGTTTGTCTGACTATTTTTGCTTTTTCTACTGTCTTCTTTTAAATACTTTTTGCTGCGTTTGTCTGACTATGTTTGCTTTTTCTACTGTCTTATT
>WNHD01000640.1:0-27412 GCA_011057455.1 Ganaspis sp. Gsp50
CTATTTCTACAAGTAAAATGTTAAAATTTTGTGTTTTCTGTCAATGGCGTGCGCGGAAAAATTCAATGTGTACATGACAACTTTAACATACCCTTAAAACAGTTAAAAATAACTTCTGTGATACAAAAATTTTAATTTTTTATAAAATTATACAAACGTTCGAGTTTTTAATAAATTAATCTTATCACTCTTGTCCAAAATAGCAACTTATTTGCATTCTTAACAGAAAATATAAAAAGTAAGTAATAGCGTAATAATTATGAAAGTAAAATCGAAACTGATTTTGTGACATTTCGAAGAATACGCATGTTCAATTTGCAATATAAATCTCACTTGATTTGGATATCTACATTCAATTTCTGAAAAAAGAAATGTAAATAAAAGAAGTGAATTAAATTTAATTGGCGAATAAATATCAAAAATATAATTAAGATATTTGAAGTAATCCAAGTGGAACCGCAAATATCGTAAAATATGTTTAAAAAAAAAATATATACATAAAATATATCAAAATATTTACAAGAAACAACAATATATGTTAAATAAACAAAAAATATAAAAATATATTTAACATGATAATAAACATTAATAATAATAATAATAATAATAATAATCAACTTACCAGCGCATTTCGTTAAAGTTGTTAAATATTGAACCTGATAA
Organism: Ganaspis sp. Gsp50; assembly: GCA_011057455.1. NCBI lineage: Eukaryota > Metazoa > Arthropoda > Insecta > Hymenoptera > Figitidae > Ganaspis > Ganaspis sp. Gsp50. Next base: position 664 of record WNHD01000640.1, read on the forward strand.
TAAAGATTTGAACAATTTTTCTTTACAAAACAAGGAGATTCTTGAAACTGAATATCTCCGAAATTAGAAACAATTTGACAAGAAACTTCATTTTGAGGACCGTCAATCTTCCATTGTATCAAGGAACAAATTTTAATTGTTCCATATCCGACCCCACGAGTCTAAAAATATAAAAATATGGTATTTATGCGTTTCAATAATGTAAATATTTAAATACTTAAATATTTAATATTTAAAATATGAATAAAATAAATGTTGTTTTAAAATAATTATTAGATTTTTGTAAGTCCCTAATGAAATAAATAAAATAAATGTATTGTTTAAAATGAATGCTGATGTTTGAGACAAAATTTATCAAATTTACTGTCAGTATGATTTTTTTGAGATTCGATCTCCAGTGGGAATGTATTTCATAAGTCATTGCTCCTTCAGAACTAATGTAGTCTTCCATTTGCATACTTTTTACTCTCCGAGCTTTTTCACTGATTAATGGCCTTAAAGTGACTGGAACTTAAATTCAAACTTTAAACTAAAATAAGACATTAAATAAAATGATATACATTTTCTTTAGTAATTTATATAATGTACTTTTTGAAAGAACTCTCGTAATGTCTTCTATGATGGAGCTTTGGATTAAATGATCTTCTTCAGATATAATAAATTTTTTAAAACACTCCACATTCTCTTCCATTACGTAGAACAAGAAATGCATTTCTGAAAACATTAAAATTAGAATTTTAGAAAGTGAGTAAACTACTAGAGTAAATAAACTACTAAATAATACTAATATTAACTAATAAAAAAATAAATGAACTACTGAAATAAATAAACTACTAAATAATACTAATATTAACTACTAAAAAAATAAATAAACTACAAAAATAAATAAACCACTAAGATAAATAAACTACTAAAATAAATAAACTACTAAAGTAAATGAACTACTAAGATAAACAAACTACTAAAGTAAATAAACTAAATAAAGTAAATGAACCATTTTTTCAGGATAGTTTTGTTAATCAAAATGTACCATGTTTCAATAATTGAAAGTATTTTTCAAAAATTAGTTTCGACTCAACGCAGCTTTTAATTTTATTTTTAAAAACACTATTTACCAGGATGCTTATTTTTAATTTGCAAAATAAGATTCAAAGCTGATTGCTGGTCGCTTTCAGTTAATCGAGTTCGAGGAGCAAATAAAACAAGAGCCTGTCCTATATTTCCAATTCTGTATTTGTTTTTATTCTCTTGCCAAACAGTTTCCAAATATTCAAAAACAGTTGTAAGAACTGCAGTAATATTTAATCTTTCAGGCCCTGGAAGAAATAGAAAATAAAATAGAAATACAATGGAAAGTTACGTAGAAATTCAAATTATGGAAATTAACATTACCATATTAAAATAAAAAAATACTTACACTCAATTTTTGTTAAATTTCGTAAATTCTCATAAACCGTAGCAGGACTGTTTGTCAGATTAAACATCCATTCGCCATTTGATGGATGTATCAAACCCATTTTTGAACCAAATGAAGAAATATCAACGTCTTCTACGAAAACACTGCAAAATATGAAATATTCTAAATATTAATAATAAATAATATTGGTATAAAATATTAACAACAAATAACATTAATATTAAATATTAATAATAAAAGTTTAAAGGACGGAATGAAAGAAATTTCACATTTTTGTTTTTAAAAATCTGGTTTTCTAGTTTTCTTCAATAATAAAGCTTGAAAAATGTTTTTTGCTTGCAAACTCAAAATACAAAAATATTAACTCACGATAAAAAATCAGTTGTGTATCCTGGAGACCAAGATCCATCAAAAGAAACCAAAATTTCTACTCGAGGGTAACGAATATCTTTTCGACAATTCTGTTCCGTGAAAACATGATTATTTACATAATTGGAAAAAGTTTCAGTTGCAAAAGTAACAAGTTCTCGCAAAATCTCGTCACTCATGTAAGCATCTGCATTTCGAAAAGCCAAAAGCTTAGAAACAGCAAAAGTCTACAAAATGAAGAAAAATAATCAAAAATTAACATCAGCTTTTTGTTTGTCTCTACAAATTTTGCACCTTTTGTGTAAAAAGAAAAAATAAAAACTTTGAATGACAAACGATTCAAAATTTAGAAAGAACTAAAAGAATGTAAATAAAATAAATTAAATTTGAATATTGAATATTGTTGTTTAAAGTTGTTTATAATTGTTAATATTCAAAAATAGTTTGGAACATTACATTGAAAATTTGTTGTTAAAAATTCACGAAAATTCAATTGCGATGCAAACAATGTAAACAAAATTATTAAACAACCTGTTCTTCTATGATTGTTACAGGGGCGACATGAATAAAATTTCTGCCCCTTTCGCAGGCTTTTACGTTCCTGTTGAATGAAATTCCTCGATTAGAATAAAACATGTCCAAGATTTGACTCAATCGAAGAACGTGAAAATTTTCCATCCAAAGGGGCAAATTATTGGCAATCACCAAACCATCAATGCTACCAATGATTTCCGCTCTTGTTGCATCAAAAAGTCCACGTTTATTCGAAACATAAAATACAGCCGGATTTATTGAACTGTTCCAAAAACCAGTGGCACCAATTGACATTTCGGATAAATAAATCGGACCCTGGTAAACCACAACTTCTGCCAATTCACCTAAAATTAGACGTAGCAAGTAAAAAAATTGTCATTAATTTTAATTATTTTAAATTAAGCAATACTTTATATTTTTTATTTTATTATCCCTCTATGTATATACTCTTTCGGGTTTTTAAAATAAAAACTCCACAATTCAATACTTTATATTTAAATAAAGAAAATCCTTTAAAAACACCTGCAAGTGTCGAAGTCCAAATATTATCCAATTTTAAATTTGAGGAAGAAATCGATTCGACCCACATTGATCGCTGTATGATCATTTGATCCTTGGGAATAATTAAATCAACGTCTTCTTCATTATAGTTAAAAACATCGGATCCGTTAGCTGCAAAAATAATTTTGATTTAAAATCAATTTTTTGCAATCTTATTTCAATAATTCAAATTCAGTTTTCAATGAAAGTATTTGTAATGAGAGTATTTTTAATGAAAGTATTTTTAATGAGAGTATTTTTAATGAGAGTATTTTTAATGAGAGTATTTTTAATGAAAGTATTTTTAATGAAAGTATTTTTAATGAAAGTATTTTTAATGAAAGTATTTTTAATAAAAGTGTTTTTTAATAAAAGTGTTTTTAACAAAAGTATTTTTATAAGAATCTTCATGAAATTATTTCGTATCTCTCTAGGTGATCTTGGTTCCATTTTAGCGGCACGTATTAAATTTAAATTGTTTAAATAAAAATGTCATGAAACTAAATGTCGAAAAACTATATTTACGATTATAAAATATCGTTTTTGAGTTAAGAGAGCAAATTATTAATGCATACTTGAATTATTATGATCTGCGAACGAAAGAAGCATGCTGAGTTTCACTTTTTGTGGCACAAGCGATGCTGCAATTGCGTTAATTACATTTCCTAGAGCAATTGTGCCAAACTGCGTTAAAACCACTCCATTTTCTTTTGGACAAATTTTTTCTTCTTTTGCAGTTCTACCTAAGAATTTTTTGTTAAAGTTACTCATAACAGATTTAACTATAAATTAACTAGATTTAACTATACTTATAAACTATTGGAAGTTTTAGATAGAAAAAAATGGTTTGCCAAATATTTTAATCACATATTTTACGATTTTAGAAATGTAAAAATAGAAGCGCTTTTATATATTTTCTTTTTGAGATAAAATTTTATCAACAGATTTACTGGTTACAAAAATTAATTTAAAACACGATCTTTTGAAAATGTATGATATAATGAATAATTATAACTAAAGAAACTTATCATCGTATAATAAAGCTTCATTTAAAATTGAATTTTGATTTCAATTTAAAATCCTTGCCTTTAATCGTAAAGTATTTCATCGGTTGAATTGTTACCATTTTCTTTCATAATGATCAATCTTACCTACAATTTTTTCAAATGGACCAGATATGCAAAAATTATCTTCATCTTGACGTTGGCGATACCAAATTGTATTGGAAATTGCCTGGTGTAAAGTGCAATACTCTAATAACGTTAAATTTTCAGCTAGAAATGCATTTGGATCTCCAGGAATCAATTGCTCGACTATTTCTTGCTTTATTCTTTGTGGTTGATTCGCAATAAATGGCAGAATTCCAAATGAGGCAGGTATTTTTTCATTAAACCATATTCCATCTATTTTAAATCTGAAAAATAAAATGTTAATTATTGTTATTGTAATTATTATTATTATTATTATTATTAATTATTATTATAGTAATTATTGTAATTTAAAATACCTTCGTAATAAAGAAGTAGACAGGGTTCTTAAATTTATTCTTGAATAATACTGTCTCTCGATTTTTCGAATAATATCGATAATTACTCGTAAATTCAAAGGTAGCTGGGTATTCCAGATATTTTCATTTTTATAACATTCCCTCAAATGGTCTGGAATATTTTTAATTGACATCACGGTGCAAACACCTGAAAAAGTATTCCAAATTAATTTTATAATATTAATTATTTACAATTATATGATTCATATCTTAATTACATGAATTTACAATTTTATTCTCTAGTTTACAATAAATTATGCAAATGAAATGTTAAATGTTTACATAAATTTGCTTTCATTGACTACAAATTTAATACATATCAAAATTCAAAAATAAAATTTAAAATATGATTAAATTTTTAAAAAAAATTTTGATTCAGATTTAATTTAAACCAAATCCCTAGATTCTGATTTCATTTAAAACAAAATATTCCAGATTCTGTCTTAATTCAAAACGAAATTTTAGATTTTTTCTTAATTCAAAACAAAATTCTGGATTATTTTTTAATTCAAAACGAACTTCTAGATTTTGTCTTAATTCAAAACGAAATTCTAGGTTCTGTTTCAATTCAAAACAAAATTTTAAATTGAGATTTAATTCCAAACAAAATTTTCTATTCGTATTTAATCTAAAATTTACATAGGTTCAAAACTAAATTAACATTCTTTTTTCAGTTTTATTTTTAATTTAGTTTAAAAATTAAAAAAAAAGATTTAATTTTTAAAAAATGATAGAGCAGGACTTATAATATAAACAGATAGGGAATTGTTATTGCAGAAAGATTAAAATGAAAATTATGTATTTAAGAAATGATCTTTAGATCGTTACATTATGATAATGATAATTGATAATGATAATTGATACATCTTTAGATGTATCAATTTTTAAAAATTGTTGTTGAACTTACCACATAATGTTAAAAGTAGAAAACAAATTGTATTCATGGTGGCTTTTTATGACATTTTTGACTTGATACTTCTGACACCTCTGGATACCTTGTAATATGTGTAATGACTCACACTGAAGCCACAAAGATTGAAAAAGATAACGGTCCTCTGCGATAAGATAATCCTCAACTATATGAAAGGTGTAAATTGGCCCAATTATTAACACCACATAACAATCAATGATTTCACTTTATTTCTAGACGTTGGTCACTTCGATAATCAATTAACAGTGAATCCACAATTTATTACTGATGATTTTCACTAATTTATCAGCTTTAGATGAAAAATGTTCTGTAACAGAATAATCATTAATTTAATTACTACCCTCCATTTTTGTAGTTTGCTTATTACTTTATTACTTCTGTTTTAATTATTCTCTTTATCTCTTTTTATTGTAATTCATTCTTGTTTGATTTTAGTTATTGTTTATTTTCTTCTTTCGTTCTTTGTTAATTATTACCTAAATTTCAATTTTTTTATACTTTCATTTTTTCTCTTTTCTTCTTTTCATTCCCTTTCTTTTTGTTTTCCTATTTTTTTCGTTTTTCTATTTTTTTCGTTTTTCTATTTTTTTCGTTTTTCTATTCTTTTTCGTTTTTCTATTCTTTTTCGTTTTTCTGTTTCTTTTTCGTTTTTCTATTCTTTTTCGTTTTTTATTCTTTTTCGTTTTTCTATTCTTTTTCAAATTTTATTTCAATTTTTGTTATTCTTATTTTATTGGTTCAAAATGAATGCTTTTTATTTATTTATTTATTTAAAAGTTTGATATAAAAGAAATATCGTTTGAAGCTCACATTATAAATCGAAACAAAAATGAGTTATAATTTATGTATTATTAATAGAAGTAGTGAAAAGATTTTAACATTACTAATTAGTGCTAGTAGTCATAATTAATTATTTGTCAATAATTAATTGTTTCTTCTTAATTAATTAATCCTTCTTCTAAATTATTAATTTATATTAACGAAATAAAGAAAACTCACCTGTTTTCCAAAAAAAGATCTTGACAAATTTAATACAAATTTATAAATAAATGCATTAGCTTTAAGTATGATTCATAAATAATAAACAATGGGCGAAAAATGAGTCAAAAGAATTTTATCACCTGCTTCATAAACTAAGGTGTGCAAACGAAAAATGAAATTAACATCTCATGATCAAAAATCTTCAATAGTGTAAAATTTGACAAGAAATTAATGTTTGCCAATATTTCTGCTCTATGGGAATCGAAATGAATAATTTAGACAAGCAATTAAAGAGCCAAAATTTGGAATCCTTTTTATGCTCATAGGTGAAAAGTATGTTACTCATGAGATAAGGTATCTTATCTCACGATAGGGATAGTAGGTTCTTCTGTATCGTTGAAAGGTGTGGTAAAAGGTTTCAGTCCACCAGCTCATTAATCATTAGTATTTTTCGTAAATCAGAAGATTTTCCTCTTCAGCAGTTTTCAATCATGCTGATCACTCTCCTCTGCATCTGAAATAAAAAATAAATCATTACATAATTCCATCTCAAGTGATAGTAAAAGTGAAAAATAAAGAATATGTTCAAATAGTTTAATTTCAATCTAGTGATTCTTTTTTTACTAAAGAAGTAAAAAGTAACAAGAATAAAATTTAAAAGTTACTACAAGAAATATTCTACAAGAAATTCTACAAGAAGTATAAGTGTTTAAATTTTAATGAGTGTTAGTAAGTGAAAAACATTGCCTTAAAAATGACAATAATGTACGCAATTGTGTATGTGACTATTTTCGGATTAGTTGGTGAGTAATAAAATGATTGAACTTTCTAATCTTACAATGCGAAAAAAAATTACAAAATTCTAATGCGTACAATTTAAAAATGTTAGTCGAAAGTTAAAATTTGTCGAAAATAGTCTTAATTTTAAACTGGATTAATTTATTTTGAAAATTTTATATTTATTTGAAATTCAAATTTTGTACTCTTTTTTGTACAATTGTGAATTTGAATTTTGTCTTTGCTGTGAATTCGATTTGGATTTATTATGAATGCGAATTAGGATTTATTGTGAATTCGAATTAATTGTGAATTCGAATTTAGATTTGTTATGAATTCGAATTTGGATTTATATTATGAATACGGATTTGGATTTACTGTGAATTCGAATTTGTATTTACTGTGAATTCGAATATAAATTTATCGCGAATTCAAATTTGCTACTCATTGTAGATTCAAATTCACTGTTCGCCGCAAATTCAATGTTTACTTTTATTGTAAATTAAAATCTGTCACATTTATTTAAAATAGGAAAAATGCATTTGTTTTCAGCTGTAAGTGCACAATTAAGTCCTTATAATGCGTTAATTATGCCAGGGATTCGTGACTGTTACAATAATTCATATCTTTTAACGCGAGATAATAGGTTGCCTCAGAACATGTTTACCTTAATTGAAATTTTAAGAAAAATTGAAGATTCACCAGGTTCTACAATGACAACTTTAAACTCTCTTTCTACTGCACTTTTACACGGGTAATTTAAAAATAATTGAATAATTAATTAATTTATTTATGTAATAAGTTTTATGTAAATTTTATGTAAATTTTAAGTAAATTTTATGTATTTTATGTATTTTATGTAAATTTTCCTCTTAAAGAAATCAAACCCCAACAAAGTAAACATTAGATCACTGTACCAGTTAAAAATTTATAAATATAAATATTGATAAACATATTGATATGGTTCCAATGATTTAATTAATTCAAATTTATTTTACACCTTTACTTTACTTAAATTTAACTTTTCGTGTAATTTAAACGTTTTATTGTCAAATACAAAATGCGTTCGAACTAAGCAAAGTTCACTTTTGTTGAGTCTTTTTACATTCGAGTTATTTTCTCGTATTAAATTTTATTTAACTTAGTTTTGACTTCAGTTTTAATCAACTTTCTTTCTTATAGAGGAAGCATTGTTCAATGAATTATATGAAAAACTTGTAATCTATTTCTTTTAAGTTTCTATTTAATTCTCTTTAATTCTTTTTAATTTAACTATTTCTTCTTTAAATCTTAACTGTTTTGGTTTGAATAACAATTTTTAATTTGCAACTTATTAACAGATATGGAATAAAAATTTTATGAATTATAATTAGATTTCGTCAAGATGGAATTCAACGTATGGAGAATCCTGTCAGCTCGAAAGAAATTATTCCCTATGCGTCTAAACTTTACAAATTTAATTTGTTTGTGAAATTACTCAGAGCAGTTCCTGGTGACGCAAAAACTTTTCCTAATAACAGTATTTCTGATATTGAAAAAGTAAGTCCACCTTAATTTACAAATAATTTTTATCAACATGAATTTTTTGCCTATTGGATAAATTTTTATTCCGTTACTTCTAAATCTTAACTGTTTTGTTATGACATTAATTTATTTGTTTACATAATTTATTATCAAATGCATTTCAAATTAAACAAAATTTAATCTTAAACAAAATCCTTCGGAATTTCAAAATTACAATTTCAAAATTGTAATTTTGAAATTCCGAAGGATTTTGTTTAATTCATATATATTCTTACACTGAAAATTGAATAATTCAAGATTTCGATGAACATTTAAAATCTAGGGTTCAACAATTTTTTGAATGATTATTTCAGTGCACATTGCATTTTATGCTATCGAACACGATAGAGTTAGAAAAACGAGAGGGTGAAGACTGCAACAGAAATTATGACAACGCTTATCGGCATCCAAGAAGCATTATTGAAGAGCCGCTGATTAATAAAGGCCCAAGTGTACACGATGACGTTGAAATGCTCACCCCTCATGAAATGTGTGTAACAAATTTCAATTCTTTAAACAACAAAATGAAAACTTCTACACAATAATGAAACAAATAAATAAAAAAATATACATACAAGGAAAAAAATAAATAAATAACAAAGTAATAACAAAGAAGAAATATAAAAGAAAGAAATAAAACAAGAAATAAATAAAACAAACAATAAATATTTGAATATTAGAAAACTAAAATTTTGTTTCCAAATACTCACGTGAAATTGCTTTTCAGAGAAAGTATGACAAACAACAAAGAAAAGGAAGAAGATTCTGGTGTTGATCCGAATTCATTTTATCCAGAATATCCTCCGAATCATCCAGCAGTTGCACAATATTTAAAACTAGAGACAAGTGCTTGTCCGGTTGCAAATGGCCTTGTGAAAACGAAGTAAATTTTCCCAATGTTATTTTGCCTGAAAATTTAAAGTTTTATTATTAATAAAATATAAAATAAATTTTGCACACATTAAAGAATATTACTTTTATTTATATGAAAATAATATTCAATTTTAGGTGGGGAGAAGTTTCTGCGGGTCGACTTATTGCAGCGGTGGCTGCTGCCATGGAACCGCAATTAATTAGCATAAATGAACTAATGAGGGGCGAAACCGTCGAACCAGGATATTTTCAAAATTCTCCAAAATTGAATAACAAGTGGTTTGCCACCATAACTGGTAAAATAAGATTGAATATTACTTAAAAGAGAACAAACTTTTTTGGCTTTTTTAAAATTAAAATAGATTTATCGGTTTTTTAGGCAATTAAAATAAAATTAAAATAAACAGCGACAAAACATAAATATGCAATTGTTCGAAACTTTTTTCGAACAATTGCATATTTATGACTAGATTACATTTTTTTTTACTATATTTCAAATCTACTTTTGCGTGAATTTAGAAAATTACAATTCATTCGAGAAATTTTATATTTGAATGCAATTTTCAATGATTTTTAAAGATTCCAGGATTTTAAAAATGAGAATTAAAAGATTTTATTCTCCGTAATCATTTTTATATTCTGTTGAAAAAGAATTATAACATACAAATCTTATCCTTTGTTTAAGAATTATTTTTTTTTCAAATATTCAATATTCGAATAATAATATTCGATTAAAAAATCGAATAATCAATATTCGTAATTGAATATTCAATATTTGCAATTCAATATTCGCAATTCAATATTCAATATTCAATATTCGTTATACAAAATTCACAATTATATTAAATACGCCGTACCTTTTACTAAAATATGCAAATACGCATGATAATATAATTTTCATGAAATTAAACAAATTTGAAATTTTGCAATAGGTGATTTGGCAGCAGTATGTTGGCGTCAAGGAGAAACAATTCCTGAGAATAATCCCTTCGTAATTGGTGTAGACGGAAGATGGAATTCTTCAGAGCTGCCTCGGTGGTTCTTCTTGAATTCGAACGAGAATCTGGAATTAACAAAACCAGAATTAAGAGGAGGCATGGATGGATTGATAATAGCTAACGAAATAAGTTCCTGGACCTCAATTCATCGTCAAAATATTCGACTTTCTCAAGTTTTGGACATGTATTACAATTCTAGAGGTTTATTTAATCCAAAAACGCGAGCTTGCGATCGCAAAGAACTTTTCTTACAAAATGCTCCCATTCAAAGCTTTGAAGAACAGGTAATCATTCAAGATATTAATAGTTACTATTTATTACGAATTTTTTAAATAATTGTAGGCATAATAACGTTTAACACTTTTTAATACATTCACGATTTCTTCAGATATTTTTGAGTTTTTAATATTTTTTTGATTTTTCTAATATTTTTTTGATTTTTCAAATTTGTTTTTGACATTTGTAGTTGTTGCTTTTACTATTTACGTTCACGTTTTTTATCTAAACTTTATGATTTTTTTGTTTTAAATAAATCAATTCTGAATTTATTTTTAATAAATAAATCTTTTCTGAATTTATTTTTAATAAATAAATCTATTCTGAATTGATTTTTAATAAATACATTCAGTTCTTTAATTTTCAATTTTCTTTTGAATTCTCAATTATTTTGAAATCTTTATCATCTTAATTAATATTTCTGATTTTTTCAAATTGTTTTTGAATTTTGCAATTTATTCTATATTTTCAAAAATTAACTTCGACTTCTCCAAATCGCTTTTAATCTTTTCGTCACTTTTTGATTTTCTAATTTTTCATGCAGTAGGTAAATTTTGTTAACTTTGTTTTTAATTTAAGTTGTTTTTAATTTAAGTAAGAATTCAATTAAAAGATTAAAATGAAGTAAGAATTGTTGTAGACTTTCAGTGCAGTGAAGACAATGAAAGATTTGGCTGGATCAACGATTGAAGATAACAAACTTCTAGAATTTAGTAGAAAAGCTGTTCGTCAAGTTCGTCAAGTTCTGTCTGGTGAAGGTAAAAAGAAGATTTAATCATTATTTACTAATTAAATTAAATTAATGAACTAATTAAATTAAATTAATGTACTAATTAACTTAATGAACTAATTAAATGCAATAAATGTACTAATTAAATTAAATTAATGTATTAATTAAATTAAACTAATTTACTAACGAAATTAAATTAATTTGCGATTAAAGAAAGTCAAGCTCTATTTTTACACATTCCAATTGCAATTTTATCAATTTTTCCCAGTAATTATCATTCTGTCAAATTTTTCGTTCTAAATTTCAAAGAATTAATAAATATCAAAGTTTTTGCGAAATCGACTCCATTTTCAATAAATTAGAACTTCGAGAATTAATTGTATAAACCTTCTCTTCGTTTGAACAGGAAACTTGCTAGCAGGTGATCTTTCTTGTGCCGAAACCGATCGTAATTACGGTTTTAGAAGAACATACGTTAATTTAATTGTCGTTCTCGATACTAATTGGCCATTTAAAAACATACAGCCTATTCTTGCGTAAGTATTTTAACTCCTCTATTAACTCTGAATGCAATTTTTCAGTTCTAATAATCAAAAATAAATCTTACAGAAAGCTTCTGGAGAGTATCGAATTATCGAAATTCAACAGTAATTTTACTTTGATTAATGGCCAAAATGGAAATACAATGATTAATCCAACCAACACTATTTTAGATTTCTACAATTTCACTGACAGGATTTATGAAAAATGTAAAATTGTTTCTGAAAATGTTAAAATTATTAGATTAATAGCTTAGATTAATTTTTAGATTAATATTTAATCAAAAGAATTTGACTCGAGCTTAATATTTAATCAATAGAATTTAACGTGTGCTTAATATTTAAACAATAAAATTTAGAGTGAGCTTCATATTTAAACAATAAAATTTAGAGTGAGCTTCATATTTAATCGATATAGAATTTAACATGAGCTTGATATTTAATAAATTTTATTCCTTCAGATCCAAGAGGATTTGATTTGCATCAAAGTATCTTAGTAGTGGAAGAAAGACTCCAAAGACAATTGGATATAGAACAAAGACAAGGAATAAGCGGAGGCAATAAAGACGTTGTTTTATTGATTCCATACGTAAATTCAGACGCTGATAATAAGAGGGATCAGTGTATCGATAAATTGAAACACATGCATGAAGAAATTCCTGGTAATTATCTTATGCATTCAACTTTTTGAATTTTATTACGCTCTGAGATTCGAATTATCTTAAATTATGGATTTAGAATATTATTTTTTAGTATCAATATTTTTAAACGAATAGAGATAATATTTTTGAACGAATAGAAATAATATTTGAAAGAATAGAAATAATATTTTTGAACGAATAGAGATAATATTTTTGAACGAATAGAAATAATATTTTTGAACGAATAGAGATAATATTTTTGAACGAATAAAGATAATATTTTTGAACGAATAGAGATAATATTTTTGAACAAATAGAGATAATATTTTTGAACGACCAAAGATAATTAATCTTAAAAAACAATAGATTATTTAAACTCTTTTCAGATGCTTCTATTCTTGTTTTAACACCAAGTCGAAAGGACAGTTGGGTGCATTATGTAGAAAGGCAGGAGGATGTTTTCGTCACTTCAGTTTCTCATTCAAGTTCATCCATTCAGACATTAATTAATTCTATGTCCTCGAGATTTAAACAATGTAAGAGCTTTCTATGACATTCAGTTTTTTCTATTATACAGAATAATAAAGAAGCGATAATTTCGCTTGTCTTCGCTATTTTTATAAAATTCAAGATGTATTTTCTATGACACAAAACTGACTGAAACAAGCTTAAATTAATTTTAACTTCATGTTACTTCAATTAAATTAAAGTCCACTTGAATGAACTTTAATTTATTATTTCTGTTTGTGATTTATTTTATTTTATTAATTACTGCGTGTAACTTACATTAATTTGAACAAACTAGAGTTCATTATTAAATCTAATATAAAATATCTAATAATTACTTAAAATAAATGATAATTTCAAATCATTGATTTTAAAATAAACAATGATTTAAAATAGATACATAATTGATTTTAAAATAAATAATCATTTAAAATAATTTATTTTAAAATAAATAATAATTTTAAATCATCCATTTTAAAATAAATAATCATTTTAAATCATTGATTTTAAAATAAACAATAATTTAGAATCATTGATTTTAAAATAAAAAATAATTTAAAATCATTTATTTTAAAATAAATTGAACTAATTTATGTACTTCATGAAATTTGATAACTTGATTTAGTTTGAATAATCGTTGAACTTGAATTTACAAATTTTTCATACCATATTTACCTCGAATGTCTAGTTCCCAAGCGCCTCACTAATTCACAATGTGGATCGAAATATGACTCTCAAAGATCTCAGGAACCTTTTAATGATTCTGTAGAACCTCGTGGAATCAAATATTACAGAATTCATCCCAACTACTACTATACTTCCGACGGAACTCCATCTTTGAATGCAAGTCTGCAAAATAAATAATTATTATTATTTAATTTTACAGTTATATTAAAAATGGTCGCTTTGTAAATTCTAATAAAAAACAAAATAATCTCTTTATTGATAATATTGTTTTTTATTAAATAAAATAATTGTAATTTAATAATCATTTTCAAAATTTTATACTCTCTAAAATAATGCTTCATAATTTCTATTATTTATCTAGATTCAAGCAAATTCAGACAGTCAATTGACAATATGCACATCTCGTGAAGTGATGATCTCAAATAAATCAGAACCTGATTCTTGTCAAAATTTAATCGGAAATGGTCAATTCAAACTTGATCTTACATGTGGCGATGCCAAATACATTCACGCTTGTCAACCCTTTTATATTTCCGTGAGAGCTAATACTTCGGCATCATACTTCCACTGTAGTAAGGACTTCTTTTTTATCTGAAAATCTTGAAACAGAATTCTGAGTACTTATTTTTTAAATTAGGATTATTAATATAATTCAATCATTTTGAATTTAATATTATATAATAATAGTAAATATATATATATATATATATTTATTATTATTATATATTAATTACAATTAATATATAATTTTAATTAATTCATTATATTAATTACAATTAATAGGTATATAATTTTAATTAATTTATATATTAATTACAATAAATAATTTTATATATATTTTATATATTTTAAACACAGCAAAATGTTTAATAATAAATTCTTTTTTCAGACAACTGTCGATTCCCGGACGAAGTTAGTTACAAGATAAGTTATAATAATTTGGTTTGTACGAGTGGTGCAAGTTCTATCGCAATATTGCCACTTACTTTAATTTTATCAATTGGAATCTTATTCAAACTAATAAACATTTAGTCACCATTATTAGTTTAATTTTAAGCAAGATAGTCATCATGAAAATCGAGTATTCATTTAAATATAACATACGTATTAAAAAAATTTACATCTAAAGTCGATTTCATTAAATTTCTAATTTGGATTCTAGGTGAGGCAATTCTAATTCGAATTTGATTTAAAGTGATTTTAATTTGCATTTTTGCGAATTTAACTAGAATTCACTTTGATCGAATACGGATTCAAATTAAATTAAAATTAATCATCATTTAATTGTAATTTTTCAAAATAATAATCATAATCGGCATTTTGTTCCTTGTTGTTGATAAAACAGTTCGACTAATTGTTTGACAAATTAATAAAATGCGAAATTACTTTATATTTACAAGAAGAATTTCATACAAGTGTTTTAAAATTTCGTACTTTTGTTCACTAGTTTCTAACTATATTCACAATGGCAATTTGTATTAATGTATAAGTTTTAGTTCTAATTCACATTTTATACAAATAGAAGTTTTTGTATATTTTTCTAGCATAAATAATATATTTTTAAAAAGTGTTAATCACATTCGTATTTATAATTTTAATTTATTCCTAAACAAAAGGTTTACACAATGTCACTGTGTGATCCACGCCACAGGCGACTTTTTTTACTTCCGCTCCTACAGAAACCTAAAAAAATATTTCAAGTTAAATTTTGTAATTATTGAAAATAATTTGCCACTCAATTTCTTAATTTTAAGAAAAATCTATGGATCTCTGCCAGTCAAATTACAATTGTCACAATTGTTTATAAAATTTAACTATTTTTATAACTGACACTATTGATTTACAAATAATTTGCAATAAATTTACAATAATATTATTTACGAATAATTTACAAATAATTTATATTTACCCGTATACATTTCAAATAAATAATAAATATTTGTTTATACATTATTATATTGCGTTCTAATAGAGAAAATATTAATTAATTGTTTGTAAACTATTCATAATTCCATTACATTGTTTTCGAATTTTACTTTTTAGATAAATTCTTCTCACAACTGTACTTTTTGTAAACTGGCAAACTCGCAAATAAAGCTTTCTTTATAAAGAAGCAAAATGCTTCGTCTATAAGAAACAAAAGGCTTCAAATAAGATAAAACGAATGCCAAAAATGTAATTAAATCACCTTGAGAGGGAAAAACTGATCCTTGACGTGGCCTAAGCCAAGAGATCCAAATTTGTTTCTGCCCCACATATAAAGATCGCCTTTATTTGTAACTGCAGCGAGATGACTTATTCCACAGTAGATTTTAGAAATCTGAAAGATTTTCAAAAATCCTAATTTAATTACGTTTAAATCTCTTTTAAGTTAGTTAATTAAGTTAAAAGTGTAGTTTAATTTTCAAAATAAATACAAGAATATTAATACAAGAATATAAATATACAAGAATATAAATACAAGAATATAAATACAAGAATATAAATACAAAAATACAAATACAAGAATACAATTAACAAAAATTATATTATTTTGCACGATTTTCGACCACCAAGGACAATATTAAAAATAAATCAAAACAAAAATCAACGTTTCGGAGCTCTAACAAAAAACTTATATTATTTATACAATAATTATTCTTACTCGAATGTTAGGCTCGTAGGCATTAACGCCAAAAAGCGTTGACGGAATTTGTGTCGGTTTCAGTGCATTGTTTACTTCCGGGCCAAATCCTAGAATTCCGTAGCCCCAAACATAAACTTCTCCAGCGTCTAAGTACCAAAATATTGACATTTATCATACATCTTATCATATAATTATTCATATATAATTCTATTCATATAATTATTATCATTTGATAATAATAGTTATTCTCATTTGATAATAAAATTTATTATTATTGTCATTCAAAAATTGTGATGAACAGAATTTACTAAAACATGGAATTTAAAAAAAACCATAAAAACTCAGAGATTTTGTTTCTTAAAAAAGTAATGAAATTGAAGACTATATTTACCATTTAGTACCATGCAAAAACTACCTCCAGAAGCGATATCTATTATTCTTCCTAGATCTTTACAAATTTCTAATTCTGTCGCAATATTTACTTGCTGATTGTCAGTTTGGCGTAGTAATTGTCCATATTCTGAATTTCCCCAGCCGAAAACTTTACCTTTGTCTAAATTGAACAAAAGGAAATTTTATTCCAAATAATATGTGAAATATATAATAATATTCCAATAATAGTGTAAATATAGAATATAAAAGTGTAAATCAGTGTAAAATAGTGTAATATTTTTTTACATTGTACTTTTATTACATTGTGCTTTTATTACTTACCACTAAGTGCTAAAACACAGTCAGCAATACAGGCTACTTTAATAATACGTTGACCAGCTAAATCACCTTTAACTAAACTTGGTCTGTATTCATTTTGATAATGAGCGAGACCAGTTTGTCCATCTGCTCCCCAACCAAAAGTATAAACTTCTCCTTGCTCAGTTAAGAGAATACTGATTTCAAAGACATTAATTATTATTAATTTTATTATTTATTTTTAAAATGAAATATGATTTTGAAAGAATTACATACAATGTTTTAAAGCGCGAAATCTTTCAAATGTGAAAAACAATTTTGGAAACCTGAATATATTGAAAATATTTTTAAAGCGAGAATATGCTCTTTGGAGTGTCAAATAAATTTTATAAAAGTTAAGAAGTTGTGTTAAACTTTTAACATTATTTTACTTTGGTAGTTGATATTTTGGGTAATTTAAATAAATTTGTAATCTGATAAATTTGTAACCTGTGATCTTGTCCTGCAGACACGTCAGTTATTTGATTTCCTTTAATATCCGGGATGTGATGAATTATTGCATTCTTTTTATAGTCTTCGTTATTAATAATTGGCCGTCCACACTGACCGTATCCATTATTTCCTAAAGTAAAAAGCCCTTCGTTTGTTAAAACTAATAAATGAGCTCTACCAGCAGCTAAACCAACAACTCGAGATTTTTGTTGCTTCAAAGGTAATTCTATTAGTCTAGGTTCTGTTATAATATTGTCTTTGTATTTTTTATCCTTGTGATGAAAGCCTGTAAGAGTAATCAAATGCGCAAAGGCAAAAATTAAACCAAAAAAATTTAAAGGAAAAGAAAATTATTTCTATGATTCTTAATTTACCAATCTGAGAATCTGTGTTGATTCCACTTCCATAAACAATTTTGTTATCATTTGAATGCACAGCAAAGGCAGTAAATCCATAGCCACACGCTACATCAACAACTTTAAAAGTTTCTCCAAATGTTAATCGACTTGGTTTTGCAATAAACGAAATTTTATTTAACTTTCTAACTCTTTCTATCGTTCCTAAGGCTCCATGTTCTGCTAAACCCCAAACATATACTCGACGATCACCTGCTTCACTTATAGGATACTGAAAAACTGTAACATAGGTATTAAATTTACTTTATAAAATAATAATTATTAATTTTAACAAGAAACTTTAAAAAAACAAAATACCAGCAGCTTAGTTTTAAGACTTAATTAAAATCAATTGTTAGTGCATATTAAAATACTCATTAGGACTTGCTACTTATTAAACAAAATAATACTAATTTTAATAAACATTACTTCTCCCTTCAATTAATTAATATACGATAAAAACAATAATTTTTCATTCCGTGTTTTAATCAAATTGTAAAATACTTACCGGGCAAGGTTTTTAATTTTGGTTTCGAAGTTTTTGACTTTTTTGCGGCTAAATTTTTGCTGTTTCTTTGGATGACTAATTTGCAACAATCTTTGATGGAATTAAACATAACTGCGTGTTAAATACAGTGTTGCAAAATGTTTCAAAAATAAAATATAAACATGAGGACCATGTGATTTATAAACATAACCTCACTTTTTTGATGTATTTCGATTTTCGCGGTTGTCAAAATATATCGAAAGTATCGATTTTAAATAGACAATCGATACTTATTTTAAAATTTTGATAATTCAGTAATTTATCTGTGATTAAGTAATTAATGATACAAATTTGTCCAATAGAATGGCAAATAGAAAGCGTGTTTAATGAAGAAATTATGAATTTAAATAATAATAATAATAATAATATAGATAATAATATAGATAATAATAAAATAATAATAAAATAAAAATAAATTAAGTAGTTATAACAGTCATTAAAAATAATTAAAATTTATTTTGTAAAATCCGAATTAGAATTACCTACAAATCAACTGATTACAATATTAAATATAAATAATACGTAACTTCAGTTTGAAGACTCTAAACACTTAACAAGTTTAAATATTAGCATAAACACATGAATTTTTCAGCGTTTAAATTCTAATGGGACAAAATAGGGAAACATAAGTTAAAAAGTTGCGCAGCTTAAGAAAAAGTTTCAGTAAATTAAAAAAATGAGAAGCACTGAAGCTTAGATACATTCAAGTTTTAGAAACACATTTTTACTTTCAAGAAAATTTAAAAACGCAACAATTATTTTGAATGACATTATTTTGATTGATAAGTCAACAAATTTATAAGTAATTTTAGAAACAAAAACGAGAATATTTTGACGAACAAATACAAATATTGATTAAACAAATTTATACGCAAAAATTGCTTTTCTTCCATAAATTTTGTTATTCCGCCTCTACCCAAGGAACCATCATGTCAAGTGATATTCTTCTTCTCGGAATCGCAATAGTGTTCTATAAATTAAAAAGAATTAGAATTTTTACCAAAAGATGCTCTCTTTAAAAAATAATGTATACTGCCTCAAAACTATTTTAAAAAGAATGTAATATATCAAAGAAATAATCAATTATTGAATCTTACTTTAATTATTAAATTAAAATAATATAATTACAATTTTAATTACAATTAAAATAATAATTACAATTTGTAGCATTTGATTTGCATTTAAACATTATTTTAATAAATTCATTTATGAATAAATCTAAATTATTAGAATCAAATTTCGACTTAAATTTAAGATGAAATAAATTAATCTATTTATTGAATTACCTTATGAAAAACTTTCTGTCCACAACTATCGTTCAAAGTAGAATCACGAATGTCCTGGCGAATTAAACCACTTATACGAATAAAAGTGTTCTGTAAAATAGTAAAAGGTAAATATTAATAAACTAACATTTTAATCTTTTGTTTAATGAATCAATTATTCAATATTTTTCTAACTAATAAACTAACTTCTCGACAAATTTACTGATTAACAAACTAATAAAGTGATTAATTGATAGACGAGCTTGATAATAAATCTACTGGTTAATAAACTAACTAGTTAAAACTAAATTATTCTAAATTACAAAATTATGATAATTTTCATTTAATAAAACTTACATCATCATCATCATTATTTAAGTCTTTCGTCACTTGAAAAGCGCTATAATTCGCAGCTTGTTTCTTCCGAAATACAAAATTATTGCTGTCCGAATCGTCTCCTCCACTTTCCCTCTTTCTTTTATCACTTCTGTCTACTACAAAATTTATTTTAACTGAACTCGAATTATCCTCAGCATTTATTCTTCTCTTTTTTGTCCTCGGTTCATCACAAACAACCATCTGATCCTCATCAGTTTCTCTGGTTACCTTTTCTGAATCTCGTTCATTTATGGATGCATAACTTTTTTCTGACGTGGGATTTTTATTCCTTTCCGGTGCAGGATTTTTATTTTTTTCTGGTGCAGAATCTTCTAACAAGGAATCATCCGAACGAACTCGAATTCTTTGTGTAACTTTATCTTTTTCTTCTAAAGTCGATTGGTTTGATATTCTTGCTCTTTTCTCTGGAGTTTGCGTTACTGCAATTACCTCCTCATCTTCTTTCGGACCTTCCAACCAACTGTCAAATATATTTTTCTTTTGTTTAGATTTACTCTGCTTTTCTTTTGAAGATGATGGCTGGGAAAAATGACTTTGCGACTGACTTTTTTGGTTCCCATCAACAAACGACACGGAATCATTATCTCTGTTTGTCAACTGAGAATTTCTCGCATTTTCAAATTTGTTGGAATGCTGAGAAAATGATGTATCTTGCGAATTCAGTACGTTTTGTGAATTTAATAAATTCTGTGAATTGAGTGAATTTTGCGTATTCTTTTTAGATATCACTGGGAAAAGAGAGAGTTTTGCCTTTTTCGCTGGCAAAGAATCTACAGAATCTGAGCTTCTTTTTTCAGGGCGTTTTTGATTCATTGTGAGATTCGCGAAATTGTTTTCAACATCGTCCGTGGGTTCAATACTATCGTTACGAATAGAGCTGATTGACGAGAGGCCGGGTGAAGGGGCTCGAGCTTTTCTCGACTTATCAAGAACACTCCATTCGGTATCAGGGAAATCTTGGCTTATTGTTTCTGCGACAATATTTTCGTTATTTTCTGATGAAGATTTCGAACGTGCGTCTTCTGTGTCTAATGCAAAAATTCTGTTTTTCTTTTTTTCTTTTGGAGCTGATAATTTCTGTGCTACAAGAAGCTCTTTGAAGTTATGCTTAGCGTTACAATTTTGTTGAAGAGAACAGTGTAAAAGGGCCAACATTATTTCCGAATCGGAGATCATTCGGCGTTTTGATTTCCGCAACAGATCATCTGTAAAATTTAACAGAATGTTAAAATTTGTGTGACTAAACGAATTTTAAAAATACCAATAGTTTGCAAAAAAGTAAAAATGAATTACCAATTTTTTCATACGCTGTTTTTGATCTTTGTGACTCAAGAATGCTTTCCTCGGTTTGATTAGCACCGATCATGTAATATACGACAATGAATTCATCGGAACAAAACTGTTTTAAATCAGTGTGTGATGATGTGTTGAACATTAAAGATTTCCCTCCTGTAACATTTAAATTATTTGTACTTTTAATTCTTTTAAATCATTTTTATTTTATTTTATTTTTATTTTATTTTATTTTTATTTTATTTTTATTTTATTTTTATTTTATTTTTATAAATAACAAGATCAATTTTCATAAATATCAAAATGGATATTCTTTTTCTATACGAAATTGAATTCATACCTGCGTTTATTATTATCTTTTTGTAAATGTTGAACTGAGAATAACTGAAGAATAGAAACGTTAAGTCATTAAATAAAGTTTTTCGATCAAAATTGGGTGCTAAAGACACTTTTGAATTGTCTATTACATCCTCAGTTATAGGAAGAATATATTCTGTAGTTTTTGGCCAATCTTGATTATTTTTTACTGCAAGTTGAACAGATTTCCAGTAATCAATTCCTATAATTGGAATGCAATTTGCAAGAGCCATTGCGATCTAAAAATTAAAAACTTGTAAAATAAAAAATAAAAACTTGTAAAATAAAAATTAGAAAAAGTAAAAAAAATAAAAAGTTAAAACTTTTAAAAGTATTAAAACAAAAAGGAATAAAGAAGAGGAAAAGTTAAATGAATAAAAATAAAACAAATTATAAAAAACAAACCTTCACTCCTAATTTCGCTTTAGAAGTTGTAAGATGTGTGATTCCATTAGTCCACTCCCGAACAATGTATCCATCGAGATCATTAATTATAGACTCTAAAGTATCAGTGTCACTCATCGAAGAAACCAAGACAACTGTCGGAATGTAGTAAGCTCTAAAAATGTCAAGTCATTATTGTAAAATATAAAAAAAAATGTTAACTATAATTTTACTGACTTTCTTATTTTTCGAAAATAAAAATCTCTTTAAAACCTAAAAATTATGGTTCATAATTTTGAAAAAAACGTACGTGAAATCATTATTTTGTAAACCAAACTTAATTGTATCGTTATGTTCAATTTTTATTCCTTCCTTGGATACTTTTATCTTTTCCCCTCCTTTTAAAACTGAACTTCCATATTTTGCATCTAAATCCTTGACGAAGCACACGGTTCTTTTTTCTTCATCCTGAAAAAACGTTTTTTTAAGATGAAAAATCGAATTTTGGAAAATCGAAAAATTATTTATATTTTAAATAGGTGGTATTTTACATTTTAAATATTATTTTATATTCTTAACATCATTTCTATTTTTATTTATATATTTGAAATATTATTTTATATATTCTTAACATCATTTCTATTTTTATTTATATATTACTACGAATTAATATATTAATTACACTAACTAATAACTTCTTACAAACGTAATTTTTAAATTCTACTTTCGATTTACCTTTGATTGGACTGTAATTGAGGCATGATTTCTACTAACAGATTTATCTTCTCTTAAAACAATATCACCTTGAATCCTTCCAACAACTATTGTAGAATTACGTTTTAGATAAATCAGTTCACCTGAAATTTATTATTTATTATTATAAAAGTCTTTTATAAAAATATCTTTGTTTTTGTTTTAAAGTTCAAAATGCACCGGTATTTTGGTAGATCTCTATTTCGGAAAAACAAAAAGTTTTTAAATAGCAATAGCTATAAAAAATAAAAACAATTCTTTTTACAAATTGATTAATATGTAATGCGTATTTTTACAAATAAATTAAACATGTAAATTAAATGTCAAAAATATATTTTTAGGTTAGAATTATTTAATTACAAAAAATTGACCTTTTCATACATTCATTTCTTTTTTCAAAGGTTTTACGCCTTTTTTTAGAATTAATTACTGGTTTAAAAGTATGCTTCTCGTGTTTCAAATAATATTAATTACGTTTTAAATACATTTTAATCACATTGTTGTATACGCACGGTTGTACGAAAAAGGAATGTTGAAAAATAGTTTGAATCAAAGTTAATAAACAAAATAATTAGTATTACCATTGGGTCCTTTCAAAAACCACATTTTGAAGCACAAAATAACAAACGTAATTTTAAACAAACTTTTTTAATTATTTAGCAAATTACAATTTTTTTAGATAATAAACAAACCATCTCCCGCCAATGTATAAACTGAAATTAACAACGTATCGATATTTCGATAAATCGAAAGAGAAAAAAAACATGGCGATACTTTGCTAATTTCATGTCAATAACAGCCCAGGAAGCGTTGCGTTGAGGTTATACGGCATCAGGATAATTTTTCTTGTTTCTTTCATGCCGGTATAAATTCACTAAAATAAGTAAAATCAGTTATCACAATGAAGCTTGTGAGGTAATTTAATGTTTAATATATTTTTTTTACTGTGAAGTTATCACAGAAAAACATTTTTGTTACGAATGTTGGAATTGTGTCCGATCTCTTAACCTATGAAACGCTTTTAATCATTTATATTGTTTATTTTTACAGATTTTTAATGAAACTTAGCCATGAAACGGTAACAATTGAACTGAAAAATGGTACACAAGTTCATGGAACCATCACAGGTACGTTTACTTATTTTTCAATGAGACAACAAACGTTTGTTTTTCAAATCATATTAATGTACTTGAGAAGATTACGTGCTCCAAAAAGTAAATTAATTTCTTTAACTTTTGACCATATTTGTAATAAAGTTTACTTATATTTTTATAGAATGTAAATATCTTGCTAATTCTCATGTTTGATCAAAAAGAATACATGCAAAATATGCTTTTAAAACTTGATTTTCTATTCAGTTTATATTACAAAAACATATATGTATTAAATATTTTATTAATTTTGAGTAACACGACTATGATTTTTAAGATTAGATAAAATAAAATACACACGTGTAAAATATTAATAAACATCCTGTTTCTCAAATTATGTACAATTTGAATTCTTTTGCTTTTGAAGATGCACAATATTAATTAAAATCGTATCAATTTACGAGTCGATCAATTTAAATATTTATTGTTTTTTATAACTGTTTCTAAATAGGTGTGGACGTGGCCATGAATACACATCTGAAAACTGTAAAAATGACGATAAAAAATAGAGATCCTGTTCAGTTGGATACCTTAAGTTTGAGAGGAAATAATATTAGGTATTACATTTTACCAGATTCTCTGCCATTAGAGACTCTTCTTATTGATGACACACCAAAAGCTAAAGCCAAGAAAAAGGAAGCCGCAAGAGGTAAGACTTTGTTTTAAAACTTTAAATCAATCACAAAGCTTTCATTAGCAGATTTTTTTTCATTTTCCCTTCATTTATATTTTCATAATCTCTTCATTAATATTTTCATACTCTCTTCATTTACATTTTCATATCCTCTTCATTTATATTTTCAGTTCTAAGAAACTTACTTTGATATTTACTGACAAATTAACAAGGCTTTCAAAATACATTTACATTTATTTTACAGGAGCTGCAAGAGGTCGAGGGCGTGGAGGAAGAGGAGCCAGAGGAGGTCGTGGAGGAAGAGGTCGAGGTCGAGGAAGACGATAGTAAAACTCTTCTATCTCCAAAAATTAATATTGACAGTTTCAATATTCCAGCCCTAACTTTTTATACACATTTCATTTTATTTAATATTAAAAGGCATAAGTTTCTTCTATGATCGATTATTCCATGTTCAGCAAAGAACAAATGGCATTAATGTTTACAAATGAAGTCAATGTAAGAAAATTGATATACTTTTGGTATAATTACTAAAATTAAAAAACTTTTTAAAACTTATTACTAAACGTTTGTATTATTTTCATCAGTAATTACAATCTTATAAAATAGAAGTACAATTGCGATTAGAAAAAGAAAGTCGCAGAGTTTGAAGTCACTGCGTCGTGTATAAAAGTATTATGGATCGGTTTGTACTGATTGGTAATGAATTTGATAGTTTCTTGAGCAGCCAATCCTCCAAGAAAGGCAGAAACCGAGTGAAGCTCTGCTCCACCAAAACGACAAAATTCGTGAACGTAGTCATCTTTCGCAAGTGGTCCACATCCCCATTCGCCCAGAAGTTTTGATATGCATGCCTAAAATTCGCAGATTCAATTCATTTAATTAAACGAACGTCATCATAAATGTACAGTTTTTAATTAAACAAACACCTTTGAAAAAAGGCATGAATAATAAAATAATATTAAACATTTAAATTATTATACTTGCAATCTTAAGTTTGACAGTTCTTATACCTTTAGTTTAATAATGTCAGGTTCGACATGATCGTCAAATTCTCCAGGGCAAGAATTATATTCAAATTGGAATTTTTCGATTCCTCTGAGAACTACGTAATACACCAGCATACTATCAGCGTCTTCCAATTTTTGGGCTGTTAAAACGAAGTAGATTTTGAAATAAGATAAGATTCCTATTTAATACTATATACAATTGAAAAAATATTGTATGTAATAGCAAATAAAGTATACATAAATAACATACTTTATTTTATTTTATTATACATACTTTATTTACTTTTGTTAATAAATTGTTAATAAATTAAGATCGAATTTTCTAGATTATCTATATTCATGGTGTCTAGCGATCCGGGATATCCGGGAATTCAGTTGAGGAACAAAAAAATCGGGAATTTGTAAATAAATCCGGAAAATCCAGGAGTTTGATAGGAATATCCTAAAAATTATTAAAATGTATTACAAAATTTTAACTATATATACTCATGTATAATATTTCAAATGTCAATATTTTGTGTTAATTTGTAAAATATTGCGGGAAGAAGAAAAAAAATAGTAAAAACTTTCAACGTAGAAGGAAGGAATGAAAATAAATTTGATCTATTATAAAACACACATAACATGCAGAGTTTCTACAACTCTGGAAAACATTGAATCATGGAAATCTCAGGGAATTTTCGTTTAAATCATACAAATTTATTTCTTTATTTAATTTCTTTACTTTACGATGTGTATTACGTTTTACCAAAATTAATAATGTTTTACAGAAAAACTCGAAAATACTTCAATATATTTAAAAATACTTAGAATGCTTTAAAATATTTCCAATTACTTAAAACTA
>WNHD01000641.1:0-27365 GCA_011057455.1 Ganaspis sp. Gsp50
AATATAATATACTTTTTAGATGAAAATATGTTGATACAGACTATTTTTGGAAAATCGAAATTCGTCACCATGACAATGCTTCCCTATGAGGAAGCAATATGAGACTAATATAATATAACAAACTAATTATCTTCCTGTGATAGAAGAAATATATCTTCTAGTTAAAATGCACAGGAAAGTAATGTAATCAAAAATACTAAGGTACCACAAACGGTGTCACAAATCCGAAAAGATACGAATCCGCGATAATTTTTGATTGTGCGGGCAGCTGTGGTTTACGGTTCTTTCTTCTTCCGCAG
Organism: Ganaspis sp. Gsp50; assembly: GCA_011057455.1. Classification (NCBI taxonomy): domain Eukaryota; kingdom Metazoa; phylum Arthropoda; class Insecta; order Hymenoptera; family Figitidae; genus Ganaspis; species Ganaspis sp. Gsp50. The sequence goes on from WNHD01000641.1 coordinate 300, forward strand.
TCCTAGGTTTCAATGAAGGAATTGTCGAATTTTATCGTATCTCAAATATTGACATTAACGCCCAAATCATGTAATCGGCCTTACGAGTGATGTAATCGAAAACATGTAGAGTTCCTCATCTCATTTAAATATCTTATAAAGTCGAATCCTTTCTCTAAAAGTGCAATAATTAGTCATTTTTTTACTCTCAAAATAAATAATATAATTGAATGGACAAAAAATGAAATGAATTAAAAAACAAACTAAATAAGAAAGTTAAAAAGAGTTTTTTCTTTTTGAGTTTGACATAAAAGCATATGTCTAAAGATATTAGATATCAAAAATGATTTGCCACCAGTTTATTTGCTTGACCCAAATCAGAACTTTTCACAGCTGAAACGGATATTTGAGCAAGACAAAATTCTGAAAAGACATAAATGAAATTAAATGATAACCTACGGCACACGCCTTCCAAATTTTGCTCATTTTAATTCTTGATTTTATAAGCAATAGTGATAGTTTCCTAGGTCATGACACTCTCTTCCCGAAATTCAGTATCGTAGGGTCAGAAAGTGCCCGGAAATGCTGACTTTTGATTTGAGTTCTTCGAAATCTATTTCCAGTCGCGGAGCTTAGATTTGGACTATAGAATAATTTCATAAAATGGTGCAAAAGGAAAAAATTAGTAAGCACTTTAGTGGTTTAAATAATGCAAGAAAATACGAAAAAATAAAAAAAAAATATTTCGATTGATAGAGACATTTGCAAAACTGATTTTATTACAAATACAAACATTTATTGAATTCGAATAAATGACAAATAAAAAAGACAATTTTCGAATAAATAAAGGAATATATAAAAGAAAATATATAAATAAATAAAGGAATTTTCATTCTAAAAATACGTGTTCAAAAAATATGTCAAATCTCTTCAAACAAATTTGACGCGCTCTGAAGAAAGGGACCTTAGTACCTATCGATTATAGGTTATGTTTGATGACAGTTTTAACTTGATTTAAGCTTCCTTTTTAATTATTGTCAGTCGAAAATAGTTTTTTTATAGGAAACACACAGTATTAATAAAATGACTGAATGAATGAATTACTTTCATTTCAAGTAATTAACAATGAATCAAGTTAAAACCGCATCATCTAACATAACCTATAATCTTCTGTTTCTATGGTCCCTTTCTTCGGTGCGCGTCATAAATATAAATAATAATTTAGTTTACTGAACAATACAATGGATTAGAATATAATTATTAATGAATTCAATAAAATAATGAAGAGATTTGTATAGAAGTTATGAAATTCAAATCCGATTAATTCGAATGTGCATCGAACCTGTGAGTGGTTTAAATGGTGGACAAAAATAAAAGACGAATTCTACGTTTTAATCTCAAGTTGCGGATAAGTGGCATAAAAGCAGCGACATTCCCACGTTCTTCGCACAAGGATTTTGATAAAGATGTTGACTCGTAATCATATAATTCAAGAATGGTCCAACGTCACCCTCACACTGCAATAGACCCCAAAGTGTAAAAAAGGCGTGCAAATATTTGACTCTCATAACACTCTTCCGTTCTGCTTCTTTCTTTCTTTTCTTCAAATTTTAAAACGTTTCCGCTTTATCTACAGCGGACTTAAAAAGTCGTCCAAACTTTTGTTTCAATGCAAAAAGAAAATTAAGAAAAATTATTGTTCTACACAATTTCATAAAAGTATTATTTGAATTAGAGTTAAGTTTGAATAAAAAAAAATTGATTTCTTTCTTTTCCTTACAGAGGAAACTGCTTTTTATATCATTATTATTATTTTTAAACATTTTTTCATTTTTATGGTATTTTTAAAATAAATTAGAATTTTCTTGTGTTATTTTGGCACAAAATGTAAATATTGAAAATAAAAGGGAAAAAAATGATTAAAAAGTGTTTAAAATTGTTTAAAATTATTTATTTCGTAAATCGACATTTCAAATAACGATGCAAAAGATATGTTATTCAAAGTATACGAATTAAATAATATATCGTACAAAGGTAATCCTTAAAACTAGCTAAAACGTTCTATTATCTCTTTCATTAAAATTCTTCATTTCTTACAATTATATTAACACTCAGAAAAAAATTCAGATGAATCGAGAACATTTTTTGCCACGAAGAACATTTTCTCTGCAATCAAGATTCTACTCAAATCCTCTGATTTAAAAATGTTGTATTTATTTGTGTTTATTTGTATTCCTTTGTATTTATTTATTAATTTATTTGTACTTATTAATACGAGTTGCAATAAAAGCACATGAATTTCAATTCAATCGATTTTCCTTCCGAGTGTTTTTAAAACATACCAAGCAATTTTGTAATAAATTGCCTCTCCGTTAAATAAATATCTAAGTACAAAAAGCATATCTATAATAATTAATTAGGTAACAGATTAATATGGCTATACATTCTGCGGATGTTAATTAAAACGTGCACAGCACTTTATAAATCTTTTTTTAAAGAATGATTGTGTTCCCGCATCTTAAATGTATGTCTATACTTTTATTTTTTCTAACAGAACGCTATAAGAATCTATTTTTCTTTTTTACACTATTAATAAAAACTTACTGAAGTTTTCCTAATAGTTAACAATCATGTTTCTGTATATTTCCATCTGCCCTAATAATTTACAGTTCTGGTATACTTATTCTAATACTGTAAATTATTAGATAATTATTTATTATTTGATCTTTATTTATTATTAGATCTTTATTTATTATTAGATCTTTATTTATTGTTAGATCTTTATTTATTATTAGATCTTTATTTATTATTAGATCTTTATTTATTATTAGATCTTTATTTACTTTCAGATCTTTATTTACTATTAGATGATCATTATTACTATTTAATCACCATTAACTATTTTATAATTGTTAACTATTAGATCAGTATTAACTATTTGATCATTATTAACTATTAGATCTTTATTAATCATTAGATCTTTATGAACTATTAGATCTTTATGAACCATGTTTGTTAATTATTAGATCTTCGTTAAGTATTAGATCTTTATTAACTATTAGATCTTAAGGAACCATTAGATCTTTATATACTATTATAGATCTTAAATAACTGCTAGATCAGTATTAACTTAATAGTTATCACTATGAACGATTAGATAATTATTAAACAGAAGATCGTTATTATTAGACCTCTATTAACTATTAGGTAATTATTAACAAGTAAATTTACTAGAAAATCAGTATTAATTATTAAATAATTAATAACCAGTAGATTATATTTACACTATTAGATCAGGTAAAATAGCAATATTAAAGAATTTAAACAATTTTAAAATTTTTGTAACACTGTTGCAAAAAGCGCTTTATAAACAACACATAACCATGATTAAATTTAAACAGGGAGTTTATTTGAAGCGTCAGCTCGGACGTTAAATTAAACGTGAATAATAAACATTTGATACAGTTTAAGTTTATACTATTAGATCAGACGTATCGAGCGCTGTTTGTCCTGAAATTGTCCGCTTTGGAATGATCGGCTGTCATGGAATGATGTCATGGAGTCTCATAGTTTTTTTTTGCCTTTTTTATCGGTCATTTCTCACACGTACAAATTCCACATTAATTAAATTAATAACACATTAATTCAATTAATAACACATTTAATAACGTATACTCTATATCCGTATGATGCATTACTTGCAAAATCAGCATCTCTACTTTTAAAACTTATACACTATAATAATTGCAATCGGAATATGACACGCGCGGTTCTTATATTAATTATAATCACTGTAATTAACCGTTAATTACATCGTATTTGGCTATCTCTTCAATTCCCATTCTTATCTTAATTATTTGTTAACAAACACAATGTCTCTTTTACGTCGCTGAGGAAACCAAAAAGTTTGAAACCTAAATTCTTCATACTTGAATTTATGGATTGAAAATTTTCAAATCAAAGAATCAATTAGAGCTTGATAATTACTTGTTTTAAAATTAGCACATTCTTCGTATTATCCTTCTGACAAATTGCAATTACCCGCAAATTGTAAATTTGTTTATTCAAATATGTAATTAAATTAGATTTGTTTAGAAAATAGAAGTATCAATTTGTTTGTAATAATTATTGTTGTCAAAGAAGATTTAGGTACTTTTTAAATGTAGTTGTTATTAGCCCAAGCGTCAATACTAGGCACATAACGATGGTATTGGGAATAAGGATTAGAAACATGTGGATGACCCACTTGAGTAGTTGGGTGTGGATGATGCTGAGTGGGTGCGTACTGAACAGACGGTAGTACAGGCTGCAGATCGTGGTATCTCACCTCTTGTGATTTGTCTTCCCAGTACACTTCAGATACAGAAGTATCCGTATAGTAACGTTTGCTAGGTTTTTCCACATCGTCTTCAAACCTGGAAGCAAAGAAGAGGTTTTAATCAGTTACAAATGAATTCCATATCCTTAAAATTAAGTTATTCATCGAAGAATAAATACAATTGTGATTCCTAATCTAATGGATGATTAGTTAATTAATTAATTAGATTGTTAATCTAGAACAATAGAAACAAAATCTAAAACAAAATAATGAGGAAACGATAGTGCAACAATCAATGTCAATCCATAACTGTTTGCAGAACAATTAACCCAAAACAGATAAAGAGTAATATTAGTATATTAATTGTTTCAAAGTTTAAGACTTGATCCTAATGACAATGGTTAATCGAATGGTATGACAATTGACATGGAATTAATAATAAATCAATCACCGCATTACTAATTGTACACCAAATGGACCACAAATTAATGGTTCATTATAATCAACCCCAAAATTGCACCTAATGCAATTTGGTGCAAATATGATGGTGCAAATATCTACCAAAACCTAATGCAGTTAATCATTCCGAAACTATAATGATGGTGCAAATATCAACCTAAAATATTGACGGTTCAATTATCAACCTAAAATATTGATGATGCAATGATCAGCCCAAAACTATAACAATGATGCAATGATTAACTCAAAATTAATTATGGAACAGTTATCAACCCAAAATTAATTATGGTACAGTTATCAACCCAAAATTAATGACGATGCAGCAATTAACCCAAATTATATTGATACAATTATGAACCTAAAACTAATGATGGTTCAGTTATCACCCGAAAACTAATGATGACATAATTATCAACCAAAAACTGTTTGTGCTACTATTAACCCAAAAGTAATTATTATGCATCTATCAACCAAAAATTATTTATGGTACAATAATTAATCCAGAATAAAATTGATGATGATGCGATTGGGTTCAAGTTTAAAAACTAATGATTGGTCAGATCTTTACCTGTTGAGGTGCCATTGAGAAGAAGTTGTGGGGGGCACAGAGTTGTAGTGATGGAGATTTGACACTGCGGAAGGAAGGTACTGATCTAATTCATTGCTTTCGACCTCGCATTCTTGGAGATTGAAAGGAATACCAAGATTCCCTCCTCCTAGAGAACTAAGGCTACTCAATTGACCCTCTTCTACTGAAATATCAAGATATCTCAGATCATCTTGCGGCGAATCTCCAGACGCAGTCGAGATTTCTTGATGATAGAGAGCATTATTCTGTTGATGCTGAGGACCCTGAAATCCAAAAATAATCCAAAATTAGTATTAATTATTATAAAATTCAATAATATTGATGATATGGAGGCTTTGAAAATGCTTAATCATGAAGTAAGTGTAATTATCAGATTGTGAAACTTGTAATTGTCATTTGTGAATTCTAAAAGGTAAATTCCCGAGTTAGGACGTAAGATACGTTTGCTTGGAAAAAATAAAAATAAGAGTAAGAAGTAAGTTAGAGTAAGAAGTAAGTAAGAGTGAGAAGCTGAAAACGCACTTGGTTAAGGAATTGTTGACTTCTTGGAGTTGTTGGCGGAGTTAGGGGAGACATGCTTTGAGCCAATCCTTGAGGAGTCGTTGGAGGAGATACATTGACACAGTTTTGAGGCGAATTTGGACACTTGGAACCTCTAGCACTCATGTCCTCCTGTTTCATAGACTTCGATACACTAAAAGTCACATTACTTTGGCTTCTAGAAGGAGAATTTTCACGACCTCCAGGTCCATTTTGTTTTCTTCGACGGGGCTGATACTTGTAATCTGGATGCTGGTGTTTGTGGATCATACGAAGACGATCTGCTTCCTCGATAAAAGGTTTCTTATCATTTTCTGACAAAACCCTGTAATCATAAAGTGTTCCGGGTCTTTAAAAATTTTTTAAAATTTCTTCTTTCTTTAAAAAGTCAAATTTCTGGAAAGCAAAGTTTATTATGTTTATTCAAAAGGAAATGTTTACGATCTTTTTTAATTGAAATGCAAACATTTAAATTACAGAAACGTTTGATTGTCGCAAATAACAATTATGCTGATAGTTGCAAATCGAAATAAAAATATGACCCGCAAAAAAGTGGCTTCTGTTATTGAAAATTTTCATTCAAGTGTAGCAATTGAAAAACTCAACTTTTAAAAGATTTAACGCTCTAACGAAGCAGTTATTCAAACTATTTTCTCAAGAGAAATTTTCAAAAACACGAGAATTCGGCGTGATTTCTGGTTGGAGATAATAAGGAAGGATTTTCATGCATTTATCAGTGAAAGGTGATTGACGTTGATGGGACAAAAAGCATGATGAGCGTATCATGACGAGCTTATATTTTTCTGTAAGTGAAAGAATACGATGAATATTTTGAAGGAAGAGTGTCATTCTTAAGCATTTCAAGATTTAACGTGTGTCTTGTCACGACGAAGTAAGCCCATCTGGTCAATGGACTTTGTCTGAGCTTTTTTCTTTCGTGGGCTTTGCACGATAACACTCGTCTTACTTTTTGCTCGACAGATGCATCACAGGGTCAGTTAATTTAGATGTACTCCCCTATCAGCATGAATATTCGTACATATCAGATGTTACACACGCTTGCTACTCTAGTTCACACGGTGAAACGACCTCTCTACTTTTTACTCATTCGCCCTCCACTTGAAACCATTCTCTTCAATTTTCCCCCCTCGATTACAATTCTCAAAGACAAATTTCATAAATCTTCAAAATTAAATCTCGATTTTACAATTAAAAATCTCCTTTAAACATTTTGATCGCTTTTTACTGTAAACAGAAAAAGTTATTCAATTTCCAGCTACGTTAACTAGGGTACAAAATCAGGGTACAAAAACTGTTATGATCCACAAATAAAAGTTTAATTTCTAATTTTTTTATATTAATAGTTAAAAGCCATTCTTTCCTTGAATTACAGGTTAAGAAAAATTCACCTGACAAAGACAAGGAACTATTGTGTTTTTCTTTCTTTATCTTTGTATCAGAAAACGAAGCAGCAGCTGCTAGCACGCGCCAAGAATGGACGAAGTTATCTAGCTTTTTTGATAAACACTGTGTAGTATCTTTCCAAGATATGATCATCTGTCCCATTTCAGGATGAAGTGAGATTTATTTTTGATATCCACACCTGGATTTTTATCAAATTCATACTAACTGCAAGATAACAGTGGGCGAATTTTTGACATTTAGATCTTAATAATTCATGGATTCCTTTTTTTATTAACATAGTTTTAATTTTATATTAGAAAAAAATTAATATGACACTATAAATCATAAGCGATTATTGATTTCACGATTGTAAATGCGAATTATTAATACCTGGAGTGGAGGAATCATTAGAAAAGATGACTATATTATTTGTTTCACCTCCAATTACGGAGCGAAATTCGATCTTTGCTTTCAACGTTGAAGCGAATCGAGAACAAAAAATCGTCTTTCTTTTCGATTATTTTTATTCTTGTCAATGCGGATTGGTACCATTAAACGGCCCAACAGATTGTTTTTATTTATATCGTTATTATCATTGTTATCATTATTAACATTACTATTATTTTATTATAATTCTGTATCCTGACATTATTATTATTATCGCTCTTCTTTTTGCAATTTTTATCCAGTCCATGTAGGAAAGTAATTTTCGAAACTATAAATGTTCGCTGTCATAAAATGAAATCATTCTGTAAATTATGCCTAGTTTTGAATCGCTTCGAGTTCATTCACCCGAAAGGTAAAAATCTTTACATCATTTCATTCAAATTTGTGCATGTTTACCACAGGTGTTAATTAGACTTCTGGCCATTTGGGGAAGTGTTAAAGCATTACATTTATTACAAAGTTCTTCATAGGAATATACATTTCACACAAATTGCATGAATAAAAAAGTTAATAAATAAAGTCATTCCATCAACCTTTTAACGAAGAAGCAAAATTAATTTTTTGAGCACTTCAAGTTGATTGATTTTGTTAGCAATTTTAAGAGAAAGATTTAAAGTTTAGACTCAAGTTGGCACGTGATTCGTGAGGAAAAAAGAAAGCGACATTAAGTAACGTTACTAAAGACATTTTAGACCCAAAGATCACTGCAAAGGTAAAAACCACATTAGGCAATCTAGTACACGAATCAGTTGTGTGACCAAAGGATCACGATCATATGGATTATAAAACGATTCCCAGCAGGGAACCATGTCGGCAGACTCTCTGATGACCATTGGGGGCAAACGGAGCCTCGTTAGTACCAATCAGGAAACGGAACTGTATTAACAATTTACATTCCATTTATTCGTTTCATTATTTCTTTAAAGCAAAAAATCAAATTCGAAATCGTATTTGTGAAAATTAAGAAATTACTTTCTTTAAAATTTATTACGCAGAATTGTTCGAAAAGTTTTGTCTTAAGATCATCAAAGCGTTCACCCGAAGTCGAATATACCTATCTTTTTCTGACAATTTAGAAGTTAATTACTTTTTAAGAACAGGAGCAAAAACTACGTATCATTGAGAATTGTTAGAAAACGTCGCAATTTTATATACTATTGTAGTAATTTTGTATAGCAATTACGTTATTTCCAAAAAATTTTCAAAAATTCCTGTTCTTAAAAGATAAGTAACTTCTAAATTGTAAGAAAAAGATATAGGCATATTCGACTTGGGATGAACGAATAATAATTATTTATAAAGTGGTGAAAAATTTTAAAAAATAGATTTAGACTTTATTATAAAAGAATGCGATTTTTAAACATAAATTTTAAGCACTTTGAAGTGCTTTTTTTTAAGAACTTTACTTTCCATTATAAGTAACCTTTTATTAGTTTGTTATTTTTCTGTTTTTTTTATATAATTAGCTCACGGATCACGAAGAAAACATTCGGCAATTGACATAATTATTCCATACTTCTTCGTAAACTACAATTTGACCTGTTTTTTTATTTCTGCCATTAATTTGTACTGAAATTTTCCACCAAATAATACTTCTGTGTTTGTCCTACATATTTAAATATACATATACAATATATATTTATACGAAATTATCTAAGTCGTGTAATTTAGTGTTAATTAACTCGTCACATAGTCATTAAAAAAATGTATGCCACAGCTTATTAAAAATTCAAACATAGATCTAAATGAAAAAACATTGGTACATTGTAACAAAAGTTTAATTATTCACGCATATTAAGCAGATAATTAACGTATATTGTGCCAAAATTAGCATATTATTAACAGTATATTATTATTATTAGTACCTTATTATTATTACACTTTATTTATCATTATTATTATTACATATACTATTTATTTATTCTTACTGGAGTCTCAAGAAAGTTGCGCGTAAACTCAGAGGCAGTTATTGCATGTGGCTCTTCAATTGTTAAAACGATTGTTAAATTCTTATTTTTAAAGGATTGTAATATTTTATAATATTATATAATATTGTATAATATTGTAATATTTCCAAATTTTGGAAAATAATTAAGAAAATATGAAATTGTTTAGAGAGATTTATAGTTTTCTATTTTAGTTGCGGGAACGTAATGATCAGACGAAAAGTTGAAGTTTACGTTCGCAGAAATGAAAAGACGGACACTTGGTATAAATTTACGATAATCACGATGATCTTCGTACTCTTGGTTGCTTCTTAGCTCCGAAGCTTATACACACATCTGTGAGAATCCACCTTATCTGATCGGTACTTGGTAACCCTGATTAAAGACACGTGGTCCCATTTAATTATATCGAAACGGTGTCTTCCTAAGGGAATATATCACACGATTTGTTTCTCTTTTTTTCGTCTCGTATCCGGTCGCAAGAATTGCATAAAAAGTTTGATATCTATTAAAATCTATTCGCTGAAATACTGTAAAAATGTTTTTTTATGTTCAACAGAAAATTCTACTGGAAAATTGTTGTTTTTTGTATTTTCGATGACCGTTAATTTTACAAAACTTGATGGTTTTGCAATTAATTGTGAGAGAAAGAAACACTTAAAAATGAAGTTTTGGACATTGAGAGGTATTTAAATTCTCAGAGGTTTGTCATTTAAGGATGTTACTTTCTCACTATTTGGCGTATACATGCAAATTAACCTTCGCGTGTATAACAAACATTATTTGCATTTTTTCTTCAAACACGAGAATTTGTGGACGCAATGTTTATCAGTTTAATAGAATTAATATACCATGCACCTACATTAGGGTGGTTCAAAAATATACACTTGTTTCTTAAATTTGCTTAATCGAAAATATGGAATTTTAGTGACAAAGAAAAAATACGTAGATTTGTATTTTAAAAAATGTAGAAAAAAGCATTGTTTTCTCTCTGGGGAAACGAAATATATAAAAAATGAAATTTTTATACATCGTTTTAAAATAATATAAATTTTATACAGATTTTGTACATCTCACTTTCAGTTTTATGAAAATATTTTATGCTTCACGTTTTTTTAGATTGTAAAATACAAAACTGTGAAGCACATAATTTTTATTTATTTTCTTTTTAGATTACGTGGACAAGGAAGAGGACTTGTTTATTAAAAATCTTACCGCCAAAGTTTTCCTAGTGTTTTTGATAATTCTGCATTATGAAGCTGAGGATATTGATCTGCGAGTCTTCTTCTTGCAGCTTGAGCCCAAACCATAAATGCATTCATCGGCCTTTTTATATGCGCCGCTCTTTTGTCGCCAGAACCCCTGCAATTGGAAGAAATTATCTTCATTGGAAATAGTATTTTATTACTATTCGTTAGAGTAAATAGTATTGAGAATTACATTAATATAGTAACTATTTCGTAAACTATTCAAAATTTAAACGCAGTAGTTTTCAAATTAAATGTTGAATTTCAACGTAATGTTGAATTCTAACGTAATGTTGAATTCTAACGTAATGTTAAATTTTGACATAAAACTGGATTATTTATAATGCGACAAAGTTTTCTAGAAGACGAACTTTGAAGCGATAAGTCAAAATATCACCTCGTGGAATGACTCCAGCACGTGGAGAGATTTACCTCTTAATGTCTAGTCTCGATTAAAGGAAAAAATAAGAAAAGTCAAGGGTTGAAAAAGAGGGTTCGTCATTCTCAAGAGGCAACACGGTGACTGGCGAAAAATAATACGTTCTCTTAAAAGTCAAGAAGTATCCGTTTCGAGTTGGTGGCTGCTACCCTTCCAGCCGTAGCAAATGCTATGGTAAACCTACGGTCTTAAAATAACACTATACATTTTACGTTTGATGGACAAACGGACGTATCCCTTTCTTTTCTAGCTGATGACTTCATAAAACTTTTGCTTCTGAGATAGAAATTGACGTGACTGACGTGATCCTAACTTTTTATTTTCATTTGTTCCCCGAGAGCTCTCCAAGACTCAAAACTTTATAGCATTCTTGACACAAGTCAGAAGTTAATTTGTCTTAATTAATATTAATCAATCAAGCAAAATGTAAGAAAAATTAAATGATTCACATTTCAATCTAGGCACATTTCAATCAATTTTTGGATAATCTTAAACCAGTTACAAAAGATATTTTTTACTATAAATAATAAATATTTACTATAAATTTACTATAAATCATAAATATGTATGAATTGGAGTTGATTGAAATAGGGTTCCCAATACTGGGGGAAGGAAATTTATTCACACGAATCAATAAAACATTTCAACATGAATCGTATTAATGAGTGTCTTAAAATTAATAAACGTATTAATACTTTAATCCCATTAAATGAACTTTGACTATAGTATTTTAACCTACTTAGAAGAAGCAATGACCTCAATTACTTGGAAACTAATTAAAGAAAAGAAACAATGAATCAACTAAAATTGAATTGAGATTAGATCTGATCTGGAGTAGATCTATATGGTAGTCAACGTTCGATAAAAAATAAATATAAATAAAAATAAATATAAATAAATAATAAATTAATAAATACTAAATTACCTGGTTCAAACTAAATTAAGGTAAACAAAGATCTAAATGTATAATTTTGTCCTATATGTGTTTTTGTGAGAAGATTAAACAGTATATTTTATTTGCACATTAGACAAATTTCCCATAAAGTTTATGGGAATTAGATTCATTGGTCTTATCCACGTTTAAACATAGAACCCTTTTTCACAGTCCTTGATAACCCTTTATTTAAGTGAGGGTAAGTGGAACTGATAAGAAACGACGGGTAACGATGGACTGTGAGATTTTCACTCAATTTGGTTTCCCGTCGGAGTGATTGTAGGTATTTAATAATAGCAATTTTATGTGTTCTTTATTCAATATTTTGTTAGCTGATTTGAGTATTGATATAAAGATAGAAGTTTTATTATAGATATTGGATTAGTTTCATTTCGCCATCAATTTTTGTGTTACACAGTATTAACTTTCAAATCTTTCAAAACGAAATGTTTGTTGAATTAATTCCTATCAAATGAGAGAGTAAAGATTCCGGAATATTCTTGCAGATTCTAAAGTATGCTTAAAGATTCTGGATTCTTATGGGAGATTTTTGAGTATTTTATAACATAGAAACACAATAAATTTTAAAAATACTGTAATTCTTTTATATTGTTGAAGATTAGAGATTGCTTCTAAAGATTCTGAAATATTCTTGAAGATTCTAGAATATTTTTGAAGATTCCAATATATTTTTGAAGATTCTAAAGTATTCTTAAGGATTCTAGAGTCTTACGGGAGATGTTTGAATTTATTAACAGAGGCATAACAAATTTAAAAAATACTGTAACATTCCAAAAAATTGAAGAAGTATTCTACAGAAATACTAAATATTCAGAAAGATTTTTAAATTTTCCAGTAGATTTTAATAGATACAAAAATATACTTTAAGATTCTAAAATATTCTACAAGATTACAAAGTATTCTACAAGATTCCGAAATATTCAACAAGATTACAAAGTATTCTACGAAATTCCAAAATATTCAACAAGATTACAAAGTATTCTACGAGATTCCAAAATATTCAACAAGATTACAAAGTATTCTACAAGATTCCGAAATATTCAACAAGATTACAAAGTATTCTACGAGATTCCAAAATATTCAACAAGATTACAAATATTCTACGAGATTAAAAATTATTCAACAAGATTACAAAGTATTCTACGAGATTCCAAAATATTCAACAACATTACAAATATTCTATTAAATTACAAATATATTCTACAACATTCACAAATATTCTAAAAAATTCTGAAAAATTCCACAGGATTTCAATTTATTTTCATAAATGCCAAATTACTCTTAACTATTCCAGATAATTTTTTTTTCATTATGAGTTTTAAGCGTTTTATTTATCTTGATCTAAGCAGGCAATTAGAAATACCAGATCATCGCTCGGCCATTTTAAATTGAAAATCATTGCAACATTACAGCTTGCTTCTTGATTTATCAAATCATTAAGATCGATGGCGCAAACAAATGCAACTGTTGAGCTTGCTCGTAACAGATTTTTACGAAACAAGATTGTTTTTTTTCTACTTTTTATAAATATATATTCTTTTCCCACGGAAAACGGTTGCCACGCCTCGACAGCAACCCCAAGACTTCGCAAGCGATCGGGTATTAATTAGCTAATTTGCGTTAATTGGCAGCCGAGGACATTTTTTCCGTGGGTCTTTCCCAGGCCGGGGAAACAAGTGCGTCATAATTGAGTTAGCGTTACGCATTTTTTTTAAAGCTACGATGCGTTTTGTCTCGTCACCTCTTGTCTCCTATAGCAGTTCCTTCTCTCAACATTTCCACGTGCAACAAGTTTACAGAACTACCTTTTAAAAACCTTATTCTTTAACGTCTGCATTTAACGTTTCGCTAATTTAGCGTAACGAATATTTACGCAACGACTGGCGTTAGTGGTACTTTTTATGGATTTGAATCCATTACAGAATGCAGATTTTCATGACTATTTTTCGAGCAAATCTTTTTTTAGGAAAATACTTTCGTTACTAAAATTTAACTTTAGTGGGACAACAAAGTTTAGTTTGTAACAAACTTTCGATAACAATTGTTAAAGAAAGAGAATTTCGACGAAATTTTTGTCAACTTAAACAGCTTTTCGCAAAATTTTGTTTTTATTACACAAATTGATTAACGAAAATTAATTGTTAAAATAGGTTTGTTCTCATTATAGGTGACACTCGGAATTGATCATAAAATGAGGTTAATAACTTTTTAAAGTCTTAATGATAATAAATTAAGATATCAAAAAAGTTTTCTAGATGACCTACATTTTAATACAATTAAATATCATTTTAATACAATTAAATATCATTTTAATTCTAAGATAAGGAAATGTATTTTTACTTAAAAGTGAATAGAAACGAATTGATGGTTAGTGTTTAAAAACTTCTTCTAAACAGTAATATATTGTTATTATCATTACCTCTATTCTGATAAAACATTGATGCAAAAAGTCTGTTCTATCTTCTATTATAATAGAAAATAGAATAGACTTTTTGCATATATAATAATATAGGTATAATAATAGATAATAATAATAGATAATAATAATAGATAATAATAATAGATAATAATAATAGATAATAATAATAGATAATAATAATAGAAATACAGAAACTGGAATAATTATTAATAATAATTATTATTAATAATTATTCCAGTTTCTGTATTTCTATTATTTTCTTATTACTTACAAATTTAATTTAAAAAATTGCACAAATTTAATACCTTCTCATTAATCTTCCGTACGAAATACTTACATAAAAAACAATGCTGATATTGTTACTTACATGAGGTTTTATTTCGTACGACAGTATTGATGGGAATGCAAAAATTGCATTTTATGAAAAAATGCCTCAATGAAGAAAATTTCGTTAAGCTTGATTTCTACGTAATGAATTGAAGCATCAAAATTGAAGTACAACTATAAGAAGATGGACTTCAACGTACTCTTTTTTTGGATCATTAAGATATACGTTTACAATGAAGGATTACAATGAGTGGTGACAGTAAATAATGACAGTAAATAATTTTAATAAAATTGGTCAATTACTTGGTAGCAACCGGTACGAGATTCCAATCATAACCCTGAAGAACTTTGGCGACGGCAGCGCTGATTCCTTCTCCATTGGGTCCTATGGTCGCATTATTGTTTTTAGTACTAGAATTATTGTTCTTAATATTAACCCCTTGAGAAATGCAGGACGATTCCCCTTCGATACTTTTCCTTTTCGCGTAACGATAAGCAGCTTCTATCTCCGAAGACTCTAATCCCGTCGAATCTTCATTTATCTTCTTCTTCGCAGAAGTAAAAGCCTGCGATTCGAGGGAAATAATTCCCGCAGATTCTTCTATAATTTCGCTCATCTTTTTCTTCAAAGCCGGACACCGGAAGGCAGCTTCCGTTCCAGTACTTATAGGACAATCCGAAATGATATCATTCATCTTTCTGTTCACACAGGAATAAGCATCTTCAGCACCAGAAGGAACATTGCCAATCTCCTCGGGAATATTAACTTTTCTCTTTGCACAGGAAGCAAAAGAAACTTCAGCACTGTCCAGATCGTAAGCTTCTTCTTCTTCACTAGAACTTCTTTTCAACTGTTGATAAGAAACTTCTTCTGGACTTCCATTGGGAGAATTGTCAGCAATCTGATTCGTTCTTCGCTTAGCAATTGGGCGACGAAATCCAGTCTCAGTCTCATCCATCATCTCGTTTAATCTTCTTCTCGTACAAGAATAAGTAAATTTCGTGGCCTCGTTTGTGGGATTAGAGGTCTCTCCCATTATTTCGTTCATTTTGTTGAATGATTGTGTTTAACAATCGAGTAGCGATTATAGAATTCATGTGGTGATTAGTATTCTTCCTGGAAAATGGAATAGGTCATGGAGTACGCAATCTCATGATTCAAAACACAAATCAACCAGCTGGGTGGTGATGATCTTTACTCTTTGGCTTCTCACACGTAAACTGACAGGTTTAGTAATTAATTTGCCTGATTAAGACAGCAGTTGTAGTGGGGCTGACGCAAAACACAAGCTTGGAGCTTCTTATCTTCATTATTATCATCAATGTTTAGGAAACAATTGTTAACGCGCATTCGACTGTTTCTTGTAAAATTATTGACGCTTTGCCGAATTATTGCTACTTTCGGCTATTTAATTAGCTTCTGTTCATTAAATTTATCTCCTTACTTTTGGCTGTTTCACTAACTTCACGCGTATAATTATCCTTAGTCGTTTAACTAACTTTATCCGTTCAAACTTTATCCGTTTAAACTTTATCCGTTTAAACTTTATCCGTTTAAACTTTATCCATTTAAATGTAATCCATATAAGTAACTTTAGTTATTTAACTGACATCAACTAATTGCAATCAAATGATTCCTGTTGTCCACAGTTTTTCTGTTGTCTTGTTAACCTTTTTATCAATGTTGATATACTTCACTAATTAACTTTGTATTCAAACAATTGCTGTTGTCAAGAATTAACAAATAGTCGATGTTCCCAATTATCGTTATCAAATAGTACAAAGTTGTGAAAAGTCTTCAATTATCAGTCTCTTTTTTATAAAAATTACAAACAAGTCTCTTCTAGAGATGTAGCATACTTTTTGTAGTTTACACTTTCACGAACACTTCACTGTCTTCACGTTTTCGCTCTTTCTAGTTTTGATTTTTGTTTGGTCACGTAAACAATAGGATATTAGGGGATCTAACATCAGAAAATGGTGATATAAGAATAGCAGATGATGGTGGATTTAAAAACAAGTTGTAATGTTAGATCTACAAACAAGGGATGATCTAAAACAAAGGATGCCGGTAGATCTAAAACAAGGAGCGATGATAAATATAAAAACAAACGAACGATGACAGATACAAGAAGATGGTAGCAGAAAAGTGGTGATAAAAAATAATAGTGGTAAAAAAATTGTGATAAAAGACAATGGTGTTATTAAAATTTAAAGACAATGGTATTAAATGACAATGGTGATCCAAAATCAAGAGATGGTAATAAATCTAAAACCGAGAAATGGCAATAGATCTAAAATAATAGTAAATTTGAAACCACGAGGTGATAATTGATATGAAATCAAACGATACTTTTTATAAAAAAGGAAATGGGGTTTTTTGAGGAAATTTAAGGTTCTTGAGACGAAATGTATAACAGTTTCTGCACGCGCACGATGTGTTGTATACGGAAGTCAATGCGAGAAACGTCAAAATGTGAAACTGGTCCCGGTATGTTTCTAGTGTGCGACACGATCAGCGCAGAAGTGAGGTGGTTGAATTGCCTCAGGGCAGTTTCCACCACGCGACTGTCCATAGAAGGCGGAGCGAACGCCTGCTGTTAACACTTGTTGCTTCGAGGACGGTAGAATGAGAGCGATGGAGAGGCCAAATATGAGAAAGCATCGTTAAGTCGTTTGAAAGAAAGAGAAGAACCGAGACATGTGATAAAGAAATTTCAGAGAATGCCAGAGTGACAGAGGAAAAATCAAGGGTGTCCTAGAATTGTTGCTAATTTTATGCTTTTCAGGGATCAAGTTTCTAAGTGTTACAAGTTCTATAAAAACAAAGGGAGAAAACTTAAACTGCTCTATAAATTTTAAGCTATTTTTAGTTATTTTTATAAAGAAGAAATCGCAAGTGAAATTTACCTAATATCTTTAAGTAAAATTTACTTAATGTCCTTTAACCTACAGCTAAAACTATACTGTTATTATTTCTCAAATTTATCACTGCAAACACAGGGGTCTTGATATAAGACGTTTAGCATGTGTTACTTATTAGTAGAACTAACTTAAGACGCTTCCTTATTGGTCCAAATTTTAAAACGTCAATAAACGTCTTACACCGCCTAAATGTCTTAAATCAAGATACCTGTTTTTGCAGTGATTGGAATTTTTGTTAGTTATGATTAATGTAATGGTTTCAAAGTTAGGCTACATCTATTACAATTTAACATTATTAGCGAAATCGATTAGAATCCTGGTTAGGAACATTCTCCGGTAATTTGCAATTTTAATTAAGAAAACTAAAATCCAGGTTTAGTTTAATAAACTAGAGATGTACCGAAAATAACTGGTATATATTATTAACCATGGTTGGATTATTAAAAATTGTTGGATAAAAGGATTACTAGCGTTTTTGAGTTATTTACCAAGTAGATGGTTAAATTGACCAGTTTTGTAGTTTCATTAACAAAGCAAATGATTAATTTTACAAGTTTCTAAGGTCATTTTTAAAAATGTCACTATAGTAGTAATCACTCTTTTTTCTCAATGTGTAGGGCATTTATTCTGTTTGGCATAATCAGAATTCTGCTTACAGTATATTTTTGTGAAATATTTGGAGACATCTTGTATGAAGAACACAATATTTAACAAAACATAAAAGACGTTATATTTATAAAATGCTAATTTATAAAAAATCAAAATTTAACTAACTCGTACTAAAAGAGGTATATACATATAGTTATAATGAAATCAATATAATATGAATTGAAATTAAAAATTTTCGTAACTATTAACATTTGTTACAATTGTTAATATTTTTGTCCTTTATCAACATTTTCTCTCTTGCTTGCAATACATGGAATATCATTTATTTTGGTCTTGCCTTTCATTAGTAAGAGAGTTTCCATAGCAACGATACACTTACGGGAGGTGAACCAATCCGACAGTTTCTTGCTCCTCCCATTTCCTATCTCTCTCTTGAACACTGAATTTTATATTTAATCTGTTTCCCTTTCTAACCCTTTCCTCCCTCCTATACTTCTTCTGGTATTGGTAGACTCGTGGCCAATAATTATGACGTCACATGCACCTAGTGTCTGCTCTTTTTATACCAGATTTGCTGCAAAGATTTATTTTTCAAGCAGTTCTAATCCCCAGCTTCCTGAGTAAGGACCATTTTTCAAATTTATTATGTTTCTGCAAGCAAACAACTTTTTTTCCAGGAAAAAATGGTGTACATAACAATTTGTACCCACAATAATAATACAAAGACATAAAATAATGTTAATTTTTTTTTTATAATATGGAAAATTAATTTATTTTGATATTTTGTTGAAAACATGAAACAAATATTTCTTGATTCAAAAGTTGATGCAATGAAGAGTGATTTTGCTTTTTAAATAAATCAAGTGAAAGCAAGGGGTTTAAAGCTCTATCTTTTTGATCGGTCATCGATCTCATACAATGATCAATAACTGTTATGACACGTGCTCCAAAGAGAAATTCAAAGCGCATGGTTGCACCATACGTGGATCGTAAAAAATTGATTCGATTTAACCCTTTACATCACAATCGTAATCCGTTTTACTTAATTTCATTTCTTGTATTAAACCCATGTTGTAGTATGGGACATTTTCAAAATCAAGTATGAGATCTTTTAAAATTTTAAAGATTCTTTTAAACTTATGTTTTTAAAACGTCCCGTATACAAATGATCCATAAAGACAAGAATACTAAAATTTAAATTTTTCATACAAACAATAAATAATGATTACATTTTATTAAATCAACAGAAAAAATTGAACCAACATGCAATTCTTTTTTTGGATCCAAACTGAAGTAACAACTTCATACATGTAGAATAAAACTGATAAGATCCGACAACCCTAATAGGAACTATTAAGCCCCAAATTCGATGACTATCAGCCCTTGATTACTTCCTGTAATGATGAACAAAATTTCTTATCAGACCAAGTGATACAGCCGCCAGAGTTGCAAAAATAAAAGTTTCATTTTGAAAAAAGGCGAAGAATATGTGAGTGATGATGAGAATGACCACGATGACAATTGAAATGTGCAAATAAAATGGATTGTTGGAATTACATGGATGAGAAAGGGATTCTAGTGGATAGGAACATTAGAATGCGTGTATGAGAATAAAGTGCGTAAGGTGTAACGTTGGACATACCGGTGCACTTGTATCACTAGTTCTACGCGTCTCGACGTCTGTGGCCAATGACGATGCAGAATGTGTCGAAGCTTGTGGCTCCCTTGGGGGTCCCAGTTGAGGGGCCCACCTCCTGGGGGGACTACATGTGTTTGGTCCCTTGCACCCGACCCCGCAGGACCTGACGTCCCATTCTAAACCTTTCAAGTATCCGACAGTACTTTGGCCCCAGGAATTACCGGAATCATTATTTTATTGACCCTCCTCTGCCTATCATCCAGTCACCGATCAAATTCTTAGCTCTGATCTTTCGAAAGTGCTCTGAAGAAATATAAGAACGGGTCATATAACTTTCTTTTCAATTGCGGTTTTGTTTTCTGTTTTCAAGTCCGTAAGATGCAGGTATTTTGCAGCAAACAATAATTATTTTTGACGATTAATTACAATAATAGTAATAACAATTGATATAGTTCTCTGTAACTTTTCAATAACTTCAAATCAGAAAATTTGAATTATTGGATATTGAATTATTGAATCGAGGAAAAGAAATTTTAAAATTGGATTTATTATTATTTATTATTTATTTTGGATTTATTTATTTTGGATTTATTTATTTAATTTTATTTGGAGTCATTAAATTTGATTTGCAAATATAAGATTAATAAGCAAGTAGTAACTATGTATAAGCATGTACTTATAAGTACGTATCTAAGAAAGTCCTTAGACGTAAGAATTCGATTCGGGTTCAAGTTTAAAGAAACGCATCTCTAAGAACAGATCTACTATAAAAATTCACATGTTGGTGCCACGTGCGCCTCGGGATGTTTACCTCAAGAAGAGCGAAATTCCGCCTTGAAATCAATATTATTGTTCGCCGTCGGCTAAATTTGAATTTGCTGCTGCATCTATGAAAGATAATGGAATGACTTGAAGACCATTTAGAAAAGCAAAAACAGAAATCAGTCAAAGTGATTTGTAGCTTTCGAATCAACTCCCGACTTTGTATACAACAATTCTAATTAATTGATTGATTTCATACAAAAACGATTGATCTATAAAACAATCAATCAAAAGTATTCAATGACACAGGTAATTTAAAAATACTATATGGAAGCTAATGAGAATAATAATGATAAGAATAATAATGAAGCTATTAATAATAGTACTACTAATAATTCGATCAAATCTAATTGTCTAATTCCTTTTTGTTGAATGAGAGTAATTCTCTGTTTGTTTGGGAGTTAAATAAAGTTTGGGAGTAAAGAGTCAATAACCAAATGTGTCAGTCTCTGTGCTTGATGATCTTCGCAAATTACAACTGTTCAGAAATAAAGTATTCGTTCTCGCGTGCTCCTAATTATACTTACAACAAATTTAATGAATGAGTGAGCTAGCAAAGACAGTGCACCATACATGTGCATATATAACCCACGGTCAATGTCGTGTGGCGGCTTTTGTGAAACATCAAAGAACCCCCTCACTCATACACGGAAGATTTCATTTCATACTTACTAGAACTTTGTTAGGCGTAAGGGTACCCATTCCAGGCATTGTCAATTCTCAAAAAAAGAGGGAATCTTAACCGGAATACTTCAAATCTCTCTTAATTTGAATCCCACAAAAAAGTATTCAATCCAATCACTAAACAAATAAAGTAATGAAAGTTACAAAAGAAAGGTTTTATTAAGAAGTATATACTTATTTTTAATAAATTCCTCTTATTGTTAATCTAAAAGTATGAGATCTACGAAATTCGAAATGTGAATTTTGTTTCCATGAATGGATTTTACAATTTAAATAGATTTTTAATTACGTAAAAACCCAGTGATAGAATCATCCCTGAATTAAATAGATTCGATAATGCGAATTTTCAAAAGATCTACATTTTAAAATCTTTTCTTTTGAGTGAAAAATACGCATAATTACCAGAACACTTAGTCAAGAAATTCTTAAACAGAGCAATGAATTCCAAAAGTCATTGAATTCAACATTGCAACAAAATTGACTGCAGCATCTGTCAGAATTTATGCGTTTTCGCGAAATTAGGCTGCGACCAAGAGACTAGTTTAATGCGCTTGTCGGTAAGAAATGAAATATACGATTCTCAGGTCTAGTCCGGATTTAATTCAGACGTGGGTGTAGTCGGTTCTGTCCAATGTTCATATATCATAAACTTATGCTCATTTAATAAATATAACACAAGTAATTGAAGCTATACATTCAAGAATTCCAAGTGTTTAAAGACATCAACATTTACATTATATTAGATTTCAGGATTATAACTTAAGTGTAGTACCAAAATAAAGCAAAAAACTTATTGAAATTTCAACCAGCCCAACTTTAAATCTTCAGAATCATAGGAAACATTGATTTAGAAAAAATAATTTAACCAAGTCCGTGCAAATTATAGCAGATAAAGTTTTTAATAAATAATTATGAAAATAAGGTTTATAATCAATAATTATGCAAAATAAGGTCCATAATAAATAATATAATTAGGCAAAATAAGGTTTATACAGAATAGATTTTAATTGCATGTTTACATCCCCTTGATATTCTTGTACATCGTAAAAATCATATATTATCATATAATATGATTATACCTTTTTTGTGAATTTTACTTTCTTGAAGAAATATCCGCAAAGACAGACTTACTTACTTCTGCTTATTTTATGTCACAAAATAAGAAAAATACTGAATTTAAGGCAATGCTGAAAACCCGATCGATCTAATTGCTTTTTACTATATGAACGAAACCTATTTCAGTGATAAGAACGTTGATTCGTAAGTTGATAGGAGTTTGTAATGATTAAAAAAATCATTACAAAATGAGAAATCAAAGAACCAATAAGAAATTTGAACAACTGTTTAATTTTCTTCTCTGCAAAGAAAGATCATCAAAAATTGAATCTGGCTGATCTGGAAAGAGCTAAAAGATATTGAACAGCGGCTTCGAGTATTAGATAAACCACCATTAAAGTCTCTAACCGTGTGCATACCTTCCTGGACCTGGGGAGCTGGCTTAGGTAGAAGACAGCGGCTGGATTGAAGAAGTGGAGCCCCCACCAGCTAGAGGTGGTCCACGGAACCGCCTCCCTGATCTTCCATCTCTTGCTTCGTTCTGTGTAGGTCCACGTGTGTGTATTTGTCTTTTTTGTCGTGCACGTGTGTTGGAGCCTGGTGTGTCCCGGTGTGTCTCTCAGTACGCCAGTAGAACCTCCCTGATTCTCCGTGTCATCCGGTTCTGCCTAATCCACTATCTTATATCCTCATTCGAGATGTGCCCGTTCTCCAAAATCAAAACAAAAATCGGTCAATAGAGTTGCACCGATAAGATCTGTCATCGATCTGCTCTCACAGAAGCAGATGGAATTTACAAAACACTTCCGGGTTATATGGTGTGATCAGTGCGCGATGAATGGATTTCTCCAGTAGATAATTTTAACTGATAACCCGATATTAATTAAATTTGCACTGCAATAAATGAATTATTTTATGAGGTGAATGGTCTCAGAGATACGGATTAAATGAATGAAAAGTTCTTTCGAAATGTGCAATTTTATGAAGGAAAGTCGCTTATTAGACTTTAATTCTTTAAATAAAAGTGGTGATAAGTCTCTCCGAGTCATTTATTGCTAATGATCTAGTGGCAAAGTGCGGTTTGGTTTTTAAAATCACTCGAGATTAAACTTCAATGTTCGATTCACTGCAAGAATGTTTATCTCGATTATGATTCATAATATTTGAAAATGGAATCTCACAATTCGGATGCCGAAGGAAAGGCTGGACCGTCTAATGCAACAAGCTCTTCCTTGGACGACGCTGTTGGAAAACTATTGCAAGGTAAACGTTTCAAACAATTAAACTTGTATAACAACCAATCTTGTAACAAACTTGTAAAACAAATAGATTTTCAGCAAAACGAAATTAACACTGAGTTCTAGAAGAATTTCGGTCAATGTTGCTTCACGCATTTATCATTGTCTTTATTTTGGAGACGAAAATGTAGAATTACAAAACAAGGCCACTTTGTTGATGATGAATAAGACAATATTTGAGGAGTATGATCACCATCTTTGCATCTCCTCTGGCCTTTTCTCCCCTCTTTCTTAGCAATCGTGCAACTTGCGTCTTCTTCAGCTCGTTTAGCAAGGACATTTTAATTGGCGCTGAAAGCCAACGTCGACAACCATCGTTCTTCCGAGTGTCAGATTTACCCGTGCGATACTCACGAACAAGCGCAAAAGGAAGCTAGAGGATTTATAGACTCTTCGAAATCTACAAAATTATGACTCGGAAAACTTTCCTTTAAAAGTTATTAGATTGGTAATTACCTATTTTAATAGAATAATTAAAACGACATACATTTCTAAACTACTTTTTATTAGACCAGAATACAAAAATTCAACACGCAAATAATTACGACTAAATTAACTATTATTATTTTAACCACTTTTTAAAGTAAATAATTATCTAAATTCAAATCTGTTAATGAAAATGTTAAATAATTGCAAAATTTTGTAGCACGTTTGTTTATATAGACAATTTCTAATTATCAATAAAAATTATACATAAATACTCAAAAATTTAATTAAAACCAATTAAGTATCCAAACAAATTTTTATATCGCTACACTCGCTTTCAGTTCACTGAAATTAATTTGATTTTCTTTGAATACAGAGAGAGGAAAGATTTTTATTCTGAAAGCAACATTGAAATTATCAAACTAAGATTAATTAAAGAATGAAAAGTTTGTTTTTCCGGAAAAGATTTCCAGACTTGAGTGTCTGAAAATGAAAGATTTTTTTGGGTGTAGTAATGAGAGCAGTATTTGAGGGAGTGCAAGAGGGAGGATACTCGAAGTGGAGTCGAAGTAGCAGAACTTGGAAAGATTTGCGAAGCAGGTGCTGCGAGCAGAGCGAAACCGCTGTACCACACTAATTATGCGCGTACCGAATTAAATCTGACACATCTCGTAGTTACGAGCAATACTGCCTGACATAATTTATAGCAGAGCAGTGCACCAGAAACTTTGAGCTGGGATGCAAAGATACATTTCAACATCGACTTTAGCACAGTGATTCCGCTTTTCAGAAGACCAACTATTCTAATAGCCACATATTACTTCAATTAAGTGACAATTTTCGAAAAAAAAAAATTTCAAAAAATTTTACAACTTATGTTAATTTTTGCACTTCCACAAACCAATCTATGGCATTTGTTAATAAAGAAAAATTCAAATATAAAACCAGATTTTAGAGAATTCGATAAGAAACTAATCATGAAGTAAAAATGGTATTATTTTCTCTAATTATTATTCGTTTCATAGTCTAATCTTGATTACTGATATTTTAAAGCGTAATGATTAAATGAAAGTATTTGAAACAAGTTTCAAAAAGCTTTTAATTAGAACCCGTGCAGAAATGTTGTCAGGGCTCGAGTCGGAGCCCGATTGGATTCTCCTAATGGGGGATGAAACACAGTACCCAGTCGAGGCCAGATCAGGAATCCCTAATACTCAGTCGGTATTAGGGATTCCTGATCTGGCCCCGACTGGGTACTGTGTTTCATCCCCCATTAATGGAGTCATCGAGATTTTGTTGCACGGGAAGCTGGTTGTTTGTAGAAAAATATTAAAAAAGTACTTTGAGAGACTTTTTATACCAATAAATATGATCAATTCAAAATTTGATATACAGTATTTGAGTGTAATTGATCTTTGAATAAAAGACAATTATTAGTATTTTCGTATCAAAATTTAAAACAGAAAGACTGCGAAATAACATATCAAAATTAATATTCTTAGTATATAAATATTTCCACTCTTTCTGTTTCAAGTTTTGATATGCAGATTCTAATAAACAATTTTTTTTCCTCTCCCTAACTTTCAAAGAATGTTCATTAAACTATGAAATTATCATATTTATTGATACAAAAATTATCTCAGTGAATGGTTAATTATTGACATGCTTTTAGAATTAATATATAGAGAAGGTAATAAGAGGATTGATTTATAGAATAAATAGAAATTCGAGGATTAATCTTCTGCAAATGAAACTTAACAGATTTGCAAATTGAAGAAGAGAAGTGTTAAAGCAGTTAACGAGAAAGTTGCTGACAAGTATAAGCTTGTGCAGGAGTTAATGTGCCAAGTATCACGACAGGTCGTCATTGATAAAAAGGACTTAGCCAAACACTTGTTCTTTCAATATCACACAATCCACAGTTGTCAGAATTCTAAACCATTTTCAGCATTTTATCTTGCTTTTGCATCAAACCAAGTTAAGAAAAGTCTCAATCAAGTTGTTTGAATTGACGCCACTTTCTAACAGAGAAAAATGATAGTTCAAATAACAAAAGCTCCAATTTTCATACACTGAAGAAATAATGAAATTAAGAGTTAAAACCTTAATACAACTCATTATATTATATATATTATTATATTGTAAGTCTTCTTGTCTAGAGAACCTTTTCTGCTTAATCCTTACAAAGGACAAAATTTTTATCTTTTCTAATTTGGACATTACAGTGGTTCATGAGGTTTTTACCACTTTGCGTTGATGAGGGATTTTGTGCAACAACGTAGTTTTCTATTGCAATAATTCCTCTGTACAAAATAAAAACAACTATATTGTTAGTCACACCATTGTGACTGTATTTTAATGACATAAGATTTAATCACAAATACTATACTTATTTATTACATGTGAATAATATTAACCTTGCAAAAAACACACCAATCTCAGCGATTTGTCAGTCTTCTTGTATACAGACCCTTTTCTGCTTAATCCTTATAAAGGACAGAATTTTTATCTTTTCTAATTTGGTCATTACAGTGGTTC
>WNHD01000642.1:0-39900 GCA_011057455.1 Ganaspis sp. Gsp50
GATGTTTCCTTGAAAGTTCCCTGAACCTCAGTCCCGAATATTTGAAAAATGTGGAACTGAACTTCTGTGAATGTTCAGCGAATTTCCGGTGCTGTGTGGCGAGTTTAGTTGAATCAAGTAAATTTTGGTTGAATCGAATTTTGTTTGCATCAAATTTTGTTTGCATCAGATTTTATTTGCATCTGATTTTATTTGCATCAAATTTTGTTTGCATCAGATTTTATTTGCATCAAATTTTGTTTCTATCAAAAATATTGATATAATTAAGAATTCTTCATTAGTAGATTGAAGCTTTTTCGTTTGCCTTTTCCCATTCAAGGTTCTTCATTAATTTATTGACATTAATTTTCTTCACTTTTTTCCTGTCAATTAGTCTTCAATCTCCACTTGTTTTCTGTCATTTAGTTCCCAATCTTCAATTGTTTCGTGTTATTTAATTGCCCGTCATTTTTTTCTCTTTGGTTTTCGTTTTTGAGTTTTCTTCGCCTGCTTTCAATATAATTAATGAAAGTTTTCTTGATTTCTCATGTTAGATTTATAATTTTTGGAGTGAAATATTGAATATTAAGATATTCAATATTGAGATATTGAGATATTGAGATATTAAATATTGAGATATTGAATATTGAGATATTGAATATTGAGATATTGAATATTGAGATATTGAATATTGAGATATTGAATATTAAGATATTCAATATTAAAATATTGAATATTGAGATATTAAATATTAAGATATTTAATATTGAGATATTTAATATTGAGATATTAAATACTGAGATATTGAATATTAAGATATTCAATATTGAGATATTCAATATTGAGATATTGAAATATTGAAATATTGAGATATTGAGATATTGAGATATTGAGATATTGAGATATATTGAGATATTGAGATATTGAATATTGAAATAATGAATATTATTAATATGCATTATTAATATGAATATTCTTTATTATAAGTAATTATACATAATTATACAAAACTTGATAACATCTTCAACTTTTTTGAATAAACAAATTTTCTATAAGATCAACAACGCACAAAGAATGATGATAAATGCGTTTGTCTAGAAAAGAAGAAACTGTCGTGTTTATTAATAAAAAGACCTATTTTCCCATATACTTCAAAGCAGAGAAATTCCTTGCTTGGGACATAAAAATGTAGCTGTTAGTTTACTCATAAAATTCTCGGGATTTACTGTATTTGCACATTTACAAATAAATTTCACGATTGGTATTTATGCCTGTGTGCAATACGCCTCCTTTTTCCACCATTATTCAGATCAGCTCAAGAAATCGAGAAAATATTTTCGAAATACATATACTTTCCATTAGCGTAAGACGTTTTAAGGAAGATTGAATTTCTCCTGTTCTGGCAAAGCTTGACATTGTGTGAATAAATACATTGCGAACACAGAATCTGATATTGAATATCTCGGTTTCTCCCGCGGGAGTATTTCAACTACATGTTTCGAACTTGCGAAATGACAAATGCTTTTTTACAAATATTCGTCTTATTCTACATTTCCACGTCTTTGGAAAATCTTTCTTTTTCAAAATTATCCTGTTTTTTTCATTCTTTCATTTCGCTAATTTTTCGTTTCTCGGTTTATTGTTCATTTCGCGTTTCATGCAATTCATTTTTTTGTTAAAATGAATTATAAGTTTATAACTTGTAAGTTTATAACTCATAAGTTTCGAACGATACTTTTTTAATTTAATTCTAAAAATGGCGTGAAAGGTTTAAAAAGAGCTTTTTTGCACTGCGTACGAAAAGCACTCTTTTTTAACCGTTCTAGAAAGAGAAGTTTTCTGTTTATCATCAGACGTACGATTCGCGCACTTTTTAGGACAGAGTTATAAAAAGTATGTTTCGGAACTCGTGTGAATGTATTTTGAAATTCGCTCCTACGTAACTTGTTTCAAAATCGTCTTCTTTTCACACTTGTTACAAAAAGTTTAGTAAGAAGTATGTAAGTTCCATAAGCAGAAACTCTTTTCCACAAAATAATTTCTACAATATTATCATTTCTGTAAAAATCTTACAGTTCTTTTCCTAAATAGGCAATTTTCCGAAAAAAAACTCACAAGGTTTCACTTTAATATAAGAAACGATTTCACTACTAGAGAAAAATACAATATATTCTTTACAGATTGTACATAGACCTATTTCACTTTAAAGTGGCTTTTTCTAACGTATGCAAGGAATAATTATAAAATTTTCTGAAATCTAAAATTTAGAATAGAATAATTAGAAAATTTGCTGGAAAGTCAAAATCAGAATGAAAAATTCAAAAATTGTCTGAAATTCAAATTTTAAGGAAATTTAAAATAGTTCTATCTATGAGGAAAGAATGGAACTATGTTGAATTTTGATCAATTGATGATACGAGACTTTATATCAACTGCTGTTAAAGTTACCGACTGTCGGATGAGTCAGGAATTCCCTACATTACAACAAACTAGACATTGACCCCACTTTTTTCAAGTATTCTTAACTCTTATTCGAAAACCGGTTTTACCATCCCTCGATTTGATAATACCCAAAGACCAGTTTCGACTTCTATTCTACATATAATGTACCATTGGCGTTTTCTTCTCAACACAAAAAAAACACATTTCGTTTCTCATTTTATTTATCAACCTTTTTTGAAACTCAAATCATTATTTAAATACAGAATTTGATGAAAGGAAAATTGTAGTTATTTTTTCCAAAAGATGGCCAGTTATTGTTGCTGACAACGCTACACGTGGCATTGAGAAGAACTCGTGTATAAATTGATTAGGCCGGCCTCTCGACACTTTTTCATAAAAGAAAATATGTCATGCGGTGATAACGTCAAAGATAACAGTCGAACAATCCCAGCCGATGAGCGAATCTACAGTAAGTTTCTACTGATTATTTTTTCAAATTTACTATTTTTTGCACCGTGTGTTTGTTTTTGCAAAATTTCGCATTTCTGCGTTTGTTTTTGACACAATGTACTTGTTGGGTAAAGCTGACATCGTGTGGATTTTAATCGAAACTTGTTACTTAAAGCCACGGAGTAAAGAATCTATCTAAATATCCTACAGTTTTGCATTTGTATCTACTGCTGAAACTTTTTGGTGTTTCTATTATCACTCGTTCTACGACAGTCAAGAAAAATAGGCGCGTTAAAGTGTGAACTATTCAAATTTAAATGGCTATTATGGCTTTTAAGATTACTATTTAAATGACTCGTGAGCATATGTACATTCGATTGTTATTGTACACATCAATCGTATACTATCAATGTTTCATGATAAGAAGAAAGAGTTTTTTAATACCTAAAATGTTTCACAATAATTTTTTTTTCGCAAAAGATTTGGAATTCAACAGTTTTTACAGTTTAATATAAAGTAGAGAATTTTTTACAGTTCTTTTTTACAGTTTTTTTTTCTATAGTATTTCAGTAAAAATTTTTATTCTGAAAATCAAGTGCCCCTTGTAATTTCACAGCATTGCATTGAAAATTAACAGAATTTGTTTTCTGGTAATTAATGAATTCTTTGTGCACAATGAATTCATTAATTCATCTATTCAGAAAAAACAAAAATTAAATTTTCATGCAGATGACACTTTCAAAAATGATTTTTTATATTATTATTATTATTATATTATTATTAATATTAGTTATTATTATATTATAGTTCTTTTATTAATCGTCATTTTCCAATTAATGACAATTGTTTATTTTTTATATTATTCCAAGAACCATAATAGCAATTTTCCCACAATTAATTTACAATAAATATGTATGTGAAAGGAAGAATGTTTGACTAAATGTTTTTCTTTAGAAACCACATTTATGTTTCACTTACGAGCAAAATTACGCTAAAAAGTGCTTTATCGAAGCAATTTATCAACTTGATTGTCTAAAGATATGTACCTAATTAGCTACTTAATTATTGGCAATTAAGAAAAACCTGTTTCTACTTATACAATATGGTACAATTTAATACCAAATATAATATTCAAAATATGGCACGATGCAGTTTTTACGATCCTCGTTTTATTTTTTAATAGCAAAATGCACATAAATTAGTATCATTGTTTCTGACATTCAATTATCTTGCGCAAATGAGGAAAAACTTCATATTATAATTATTGTAATAGGTGCAAAATACTCTTTTAATTTGAATCAGTAAAAATTTAACTGATTTTTGAAATCAGAAACATAACTTAGAAAAAACTTACTTTTGTGAGAAAGCAACATAATTTGCATTTTCTTTAAAATATAAAAATAGAAATAAAATTGAAAATTGAATATTTTAAATGGAAATTGTACATTGGAAATTGTAAATTGAAAATTGTAAATATGATAATTGAAAATTGTAGATTGAAAATTGTAAATTGAAAATTGTAAATTGAAAATTGTAAATAGAAAATTGTAAATTGAAAATTGTAAATTGAAAATTGTAAATTGAAAATTGTAAATTGAAAATTGTAAATTGTAAATTGAAAATTGAAAATTGTAAAATGAAAATTGTAAATATGAAAATTGAAAATTGTAAATATGAAAATTGAAAATTGAAAGTGAAAATTGTAAATAAAAAATTGAAAATTGTAAATTGAAAATGAAAACTGTAAATAGAAAATTGAAAATTATAAATTAAAAATTAAATAAAATCACAAGAATAAAAATATTAAAACAATAATGTACTTGCTTTTAGAGAAATCAATACATATAGTGATAGTCAATTAGTAATGAAATTACGCAAAAGTTGAGGATATAGCAACAATAAAGTCATAAAGTGGATAAACGAATTTACAGTTTGTCGGACAGTTCCTTTATTAACTAAAAGTTTGATTGATTAGTTTCTAATAGAATATCAGGTGTTGTGTGACCAAAGTTAATAGAGTCTTGTAAAAATTCCTAATCGACATTTAATGTTTGTTTTATCAAAAAACATTGAGTGTTAATGAAAAAGTTTTTTCCAACAAATTGTATTGGAAATAAAATTGCTTCCGCAAACAACATAAAAATTATACTGGGAGATTTATTGCGCTTCAGCAAAAATGGGTTAATAGCAAACTGTTTCTATCGTTGAGGAAATTAACTCAAGTTTATTAAATCGTCGCACTCTTTTGCGAAAAAATAATTGACAATAATTTCATCGTGTTTTTATCGACAATAAACGAATTTATTTTCTTGTTTTGTTCAAATTAAATCTTTTCAAAGAGAGTAAGTTAAAAAAACGTTGATTTTGCTTCCCTATAGAGGAAGCATTGTAATCGTGACGATTTTCGATTTTTTAAATGATAAAAAAATTTCATTTCAAAGGACAAAAGATGTAATTTTAAATAAATGAATTTAAATAATGATTCCTTTACGATGAAAGACAATTCAAGTATTAATAAAAAATCGATTTACTGATTTGATTAACGCTAATAATGTTAAATGCAATTTGCAGTTTATTTAAATAATTCAAATCGAGGGACTTTTCTATTTTAAAATCAGCACTTTGATTAATTTACGGATTGTGTCTAGCTGTTTTGGTTCAGTTGACATTTTATTCCAGATTTATTCTCGTGTTACTTCCATTCTAGTTTAATAATGAAATTCAACTCTGCAAAATCAAATGCAAATTCACTTTTCCGCGTGTGTTTTTTTAACCGTAAAAAACGTTTTTCGAAACTGCGTGTTTTTTACTGAATTTTAAAATATTTTGAATTCAAATTCGTGTATTTCTATTAATTCTTTAATTTAATATTTCTTTACCTTTCTGTTTACCGAAGCCCTAAAAATAGTCCATACCCTTTTATTTTTAATTAGTTTCCATAATTAAAACAAAAAGTTACTCATACATTTTATTCTCGAAAAGTAAGTCTAAACAAAAAGTTAGTAAGTCTCAAGTAAAACAAAAACCCAGAAAATAGTAGTTTAAAAAATAATTAAAATCGAATAATAGAACAAATACTGAAATTTTGTTTTTGAATAATAAAAAGTATTTTTGAATAATAAAAAGTATTTTTGAATAATAAAACGTATTTTGAATAGTAAAAAGTATTTTTGAACAATAAAACGTATTTTTGAATAATAAAACGTATTTTTGAATAATAGTCGTATTTTTGAATACACGACATTTTCGTTATTAATAAAAATGTTTACAGGAATGTCGACAGAAACTAATAAGCGAAATGAACTTATCGATAATGATTACGTTCCACTTTTGGAACCAGATGAATCATTAAGGAGCAAAATGGAATCTCTATCAAATCATTTCCGGACTCGATTTAATTGTTCGCCCTCTTTTTTCGTGAGAGTACCTGGACGGTAATTAAGACCTTTAATTTTAACTGCACTTCCATTTATTAGTTGATAATTATAATGCATAAATTAACTTTAATTAAATTTCTTCTGTTCTACAAAATTATAATACAATATAAATTTAATTAACGTCAGTCTATTTTGGATATTATGCTTCAGCGTCAATATAATTGGGGAACATGTCGATTACTGTGGTTATGCAGTTTGTCCAATGGCTATTCAGCAATTTATACTTGTTGCTGTTGCTGCAACAAAATCAAATCAATTCCGTATCACTAATCTGGACCCAAAGTATGCGGATTTTGAGTGCAAGGATTTTAAAGGCCTAAGGTAATTTCGCGGTAAAAAAGAAGTCTTACTTTCAGACCATTTTAGACTTAACATATTTACTATACCATTTATGATAACTTTATCATTTACATTCAACTAAATTTCAGCATCAAGAGTTGGATTTTAAGACCTAAAACTGACTTTTCTTGTTTTAAGACATAAAATTTGCTGACTTTCAGTCATTTTAAGATATAAACGGTTTGTTTTTACTGTGTTTATTTATTTCTGCTTTTCTTTTATTTCTCTTTATTTTATTTTGTCTACAAATTTCTTTACTCAAAGTGTTTTTACATTCCCTAAAAATAAACATATTTCTTTTTAGAAAATTAGTTTAGTTTCTTTATAGAAAATAAGAAAACACTTGTTGTGCAATTTGTTATGGAATGAAAAAAATAATACAAAATTTGAGTTATAGTAACTTTTTAGAATTAAAAGCATTTCAGTTTTTACTATTAAAGTAAAATAATAATTAAAATAGGAACAAAGTTTATGAAAAGGTTTATATTTATTTAACATAAATTTTGTTGCTGCCAATGCAAGTAAATGTCGCAAATATCAAGTGAATTTTAAATTTTAGTAAACTTTCATTCTCTGGGGTTATTAAAGTCTCTAATCTCGTGTACAGCAAGAGGTGACAGTGTAATAACTTTTACAAATTTTTCTTTCAAAACTCGGGTAATGAACGTCTCAGAATCTTTTAACAAAGTTCATTAAGTTGAAGGGAATTCTGGCACATTAATGATTCAAGGGCAAGTTTAATACTGAGTACAAGCTTAATAATAAAGGAACCTGAGACTTCATTTACTGACACATAATTGCTCTTCATCTCTTCCATTTCTAAACTAAAAACACTTAATCTAAAACTCTTGATTATAAAAGTAATTAATATTTCACGCTTACTTAAGTGTAGATCATCAAAGAAATTCTAATGCTTCATTTACAACAAAACTTACACATTATCAATTACACATTATCAATTACACATTATCAATTACACATTATCAATTACACATTATCAATGACATATTATTACATTACATTATACAATAATGTAGCAATTGTGTATCAAAATAATATAAAATATCTTAAATAAAGAACATTATTTCTTGCCTTATTGTTTGTTTCAGTAAGAAGAAAATAGTTGTTGAAATTTCGTCACGTTCTTTTTAAATAAAATGATAACAACAATAAATGAAAATAATAATAATAATAATAACAATAATAACAATAAAAATAACAATAAGAATAACAATATAAGAATAACAATAAGAATAACAATAAGAATAACAATGAGAGAATAAAAATACACAGTTGAAAATTTTATGTCCCAGGAGGTCCACTCAAAATTTGTGTTAATGTAACACATTTTTTATGTTAAATTAACCTAATCTTTGTGTTAAAGATTGTGTTAATTTAACACAAATTTTGAGTGGACCTCCTGGGACATAAAATTTGTGTTAAATATACACAAAATTTTCAACAGTGTAGCAATAAAAATAATAATAATAACAATAATAACAATAAGAATAACAATAAGAGAATAAGAATAGCAATAAAAATAATAATAATTAATTGGTTTTAATAAGTTTTAAGTAAAATGTGTGAAATATATTTTACATAATATTAATTAGTGGAATAATTTTTTTGTTTGAGTTTCTGGCCGTTTGTTGTCTAGTTTAGATGTTTGGGTTGGATTAAATAAACTGAAGTAAAAAGAAAAATGACTCTACGGTAAAAATGTAATTTCATTAACGTCTCTACCTGCCTCTGGAGCATCGTGCTTTTCAGAATTATACACCACTGGCAGCGTGAAAATAATTTTATATTCATGAATGAAATGCGAAAGAATAAACGCACCTGAAATTAAATAAAATCCCTTTCAATTTCCACCAAAACCCTATTCTCATGACAGTATAATCCTGTTAGCTTAACCAACACTTAATTAATAAACGCTTTTCTATAAATGAATTAATTACTATATTTGTTCTAATTTTGGATAGTTTGAATCTTAATTGAATTTCTATTTAATTAAAATATATTGTAAAATACTTAAAATTGTAAAATATATTGTAAAATAATTAAAATTTTAAAATATATTGTAAAATATTGTAAAATTAAATTATATTGTAAAATATTGTAAAATTAAATTATATTCTAAAATATTGTAAAATTAAATTATATTGTACATAATGTATATTTGTTTCTATTTTAAGTTT
Organism: Ganaspis sp. Gsp50; assembly: GCA_011057455.1. NCBI lineage: Eukaryota > Metazoa > Arthropoda > Insecta > Hymenoptera > Figitidae > Ganaspis > Ganaspis sp. Gsp50. The sequence goes on from WNHD01000642.1 coordinate 8,846, forward strand.
AGTTAATTCAATTTTCATTTTAATTAACAAATGTCAATTTTAGTTCGATTTTACTTTTAGATCTTAATGCTCAATTTATGAATTTTATATATTATTTGTATAAAAGCAAAACGTTTAAAATGAATTATTTCTTCAATTTTAGTAATCGAGACATTAATGACACTAATGAGGGTCCTGATTGGCACAAATATTTTTTATGCGGCGTTAAAGGAATTTTAGAAGCTATACCAAAGGAAAATATTCCAGACGGAATGTTAGCAGCTGTCTGGGGAAATATTCCAGGCAATTCTGGACTTTCAAGTTCGAGTGCACTTGTTTCTGCCGCTGCTCTAGCAACAACACGACTTTCTCAGGTCTGTATTTTTATAAACAAATTACAAACATTAATAAACAATATAATTTTTATAAACAAATTACGAACATTAATAAACAATATAATTTTTATAAACAAATTACAAACATTAATAAACAATATAATTTTTATAAACAAATTACAAATTTTAATAAACAATATAATTTTTATAAACAAATTACAAACATTAATAAACAATATACATATATATTATATATCATATATTCGCGCTCCGAAGAGAGGGACCTTAGAAGCAGAAGATTATAGGTTATGTTTGACGACAAACTCGATTAAATATTTTTTTTAATTACAATCGACTCTACGAATAGTGCCGCAGATTTGCGAGTCGATGACATTTTTCTCGGATTCAAATGCACACATTCTAGAGTATGCTTAAAGTATTTGCATCGCACTCTCGCTTATGGCAAAAGAGGGGGTGACTTTTGAACTGAAATTCCAAGAAGTGATACTACTGAAATTCCAGAAAGTGGCACTATTCATGATGACCTATTCACAGAGTTGACTGTATCACTATTAAAAATAAGTGCTATTTTAACACAAAAAAGACAATACGAAACAAATATAAACTCAGTGAGAGGGCGCCACAATTTCTTTACTTTAGCATTGGTTCAAATTAACACGAAACGGATTTGAACCGAATTATTTCTGTGTATTTGGCATTAAAAGCAGTTTTGTTTGAATAGTTTGTGTGTACATTATCAAGAAAAACTGCTTTTCACTCTGAATAATTGAAAAAGAAGCTTTAACAAAATTAGACTTATTGCATCAAACGTAACCTATAATCGTTTGCTTCTAAGGTCCCTTTCTTCGGATCGCATCACATTTACATGATATATAGATATCGTACTATTATTTAATTAATATATATGATATATAGATAACGTACTATTATTTAATTAATATATATGATATATAGATATCTTACTATTATTTAATTAATATATATGATATATAGATAACGTACTATTATTTAATTAATATATATGATACATAGATATCTTACTATTATTTAATTAATGATATATAATTAATGATAATTAATGATATATAGATATTGTACTATTATTTAATTAATATGCATGATATATAGATATCGTACTATTACTTAATTAAAAAGAAGTATGACAATAATATATAGATTATAAGACAATAAGATATCAGTAAGATTACAAAAAGATTACAAAAAGATTACAAAAAGATTACAAAAAGAGTACAAAAAGATACATAAAGCGAGTAAGAAATAATAAAAAGAAATAATTCAACGAATGTGAATATTTCCATCTGGCATGACAAATTGGTAAAAGATTTTTTTGAGTAAAACGTGAGTTGTTACAAAAAAGATGAAAACAATGTCCAGAAGAATATATCTTCCTCTTAAGGTGGGAATTTGTTGAAAAACTTGTGGGATACTGGTAATTTTTCAGTTTCAAGTTATTCCAGATTTTATCCGAGTGCTTTAAATCACGTCACGAAAATAATGTGTGATGAATAAAACGAGGTATTATACGCAAGCATTGGAGTGGTATCTTCCGGCTCAACTCCTCAGAATCGATGAGGGAACTTTCCACAAAACTCCTCCTTTGAAACAGGATGTTTCCAAAGTTCACTAAAGTCTTGTTGGATATATTACATTCTTCAGTCCAATTATATTAACAAATCAAGCATTTCTTTGATATTGAAAACAAAACAAACATTAAGTAAAATAACATCAAGAAAAAATCACAGATAATTCGAAACCCAATTACACTGATTGTTCAAATAATTATTTCAAAAATAAATCGTGAATTAAATTGTATGCAAAAGAATTATATGCTATTGATCGAAAACTATTAATCACTTAATTAATTACTTCATTTTTTACTTATTTAATTACTTAGTTACTTTCTTACTTAGTTACTTACTTAATTACTTACTTACTGCGTTATTATAATTACTCAAATTTGTGACATAAAAAATAAATAAAGTTGATCATTATATAATGGCAAATTGCCAAATTTTCGAGAATAACAATAAAAGAGTAAAACCAAAATGATGATGGTCGCAAATTAGTGTGAAATGTTTTATTGCTTTTTTGTAAGCCTCAATAAGATTTGCTGGATGACTACTGAGTCAGACTCTTTCTGATTAATCACACTTTCCTTTGATAAAACTTTCCCCTCTAGCTACTCAGGAAGTAGGATGATATTTATAACCTACTCCTGAGCTGTTTGCTGATTTTTCAAATGTCCAATCATTAATCTCTTATAAAAGAATTTTTTATTATTTCTTAAATAATCGGTCAAATACCTACTTCACTTTCTTAAATGTATATTTTATATGTTTGCCTGGCAACATAGATAATATATATTGCATAATAAATGTAGAAAATATAATATTAGTTTCTCAATTGTAGATCACTTTTAGAAATATTAAAGAATTATATTTTCAATTAAATGTAGTATAAAAGAGGTGTTAAAGAGGAGTTCTTTTGTTATTTTTTCCACCGAGGAGTAAACGAGATTTTATAAAGTAACGAATTTTGTGATTGTTTGCCAATAATGTTGTTTGTGAATGTTTGTTTGTTTGTTAGTTAATCCAACAACTAATATCTTAAATGTTATGCTAATAAATAAATACGTTATGCTAATGATAATTATAATTTCCATTAAAAAATTAGTTTATTATTTTTGCTATTGTTGTAGTATTCAATGAGAAAAGAACAGTTAGCAACAATAAGTGCGAGTGCTGAAAGGTACATTGGAACGATGGGAGGTGGAATGGATCAAGCCATTGCTTTCTTGGGCAAAGAAGGTGAATTACAAATGAATTATAAACACAGTTAATATAAAACAATACGCAAAGAATGATTGATAATACTCTCTAAATCAGAATTACTTTTTTTTTGACTAATTGAACAGCACCGAATTGTTTATGAAATAAATTAATAACCGTTTTGACTAATTTTTAGTCAATAGTGACTAGAAATTAATTAATAACCTTTTTGACTAATTTGTAGTCACTAAAAAAACTAAAAGTGATTCAGTAACCTTTTTGACTAGTTTCGAGTCACTAAATAGACTAAAAATTAATTAGTAACCTTTTTGACTAGTTTTTAGTCACTAAAAAGACTAAAAATTATTTAGTAACCTTTTTGACTAGTTTTTAGTCACTTAAATGACTAAAAATTAATTAGGAACCTTTTTAACTAGTTTTTAGTCACTAAAAAGACTAAAAATTAATTAGCAGCCTTTTGACTAGTTTTTAATCACTAAAAGAACTAAAAATTAATTAGTAACCTTTTTGACTAGTTTTTAGTCACTAAGTGACTAAAAAAGAGACTCAAAATTAGTCAATTACTAATTCATTCAATAAACGATTGAACTAATTGAACAGCACCGAATCGTTTATGAAATGAAGTAGTAACTCTTTTGACTAACTTTTAGTCAATAGTGACTAGAAATTAATTAATAATCTTTTTGACTAGTTTTTAGTCACTTAGTGACTAAAAAAGTGACTCAAAATTAGTCAATTACTAATTCATTCAATAAACGATTGAACTAATTGAATAGCACCGAATCGTTTATGAAATGAATTAGTAATCCTTTTGACTAATTTTTAGTCAATAGAGACTAGGAATTAATTAATAATCTTTTTGACTAATTTTTAGTCACCAAAAAGACTAAAAATTATTTAGTAACCTTTTTGACTAGTTTTTAGTCACTAGAAAGACTAGAAATTAATTAGTAACCTTTTTGACTAGTTTTTAGTCACTTAGTGACTAAAACAGTAACTCAAAATTAGTCAATTACTAATTTATTCAATGAACGATTGAACTAATTGAATAGCACCGAATCGTTTATGAAATGAATTAGTAACCCTTTTGACTAACTTTTAGTCAACAGGGACTAGAAATTAATTAATAACCTTCTTGACTAATTTGTAGCCACTAAAAAGACTAAAAAGTAATTAGTAACCTTTTTGACTAATTTTTAGTCACTTACAATTAGTGACTAATGTTTAGTCACTTAGTCACTAAAAGTATAACTCAAAATTAGTCAAAACGGTTACTAATTCATTTAATAAACGAATCGCAGCTGTTCAATTACTCAAAAGTGATTAATTCAGATTTAGAGAGTAGAAAACTATTAAAAAAATGATTATGAAGTAAAAAACTTAGGAGTAAAATCGCTCATATGAGTTATAAAATGAGAGGTTTGACAACAAAAGATTTAGTTGAAATAGAAGCAAATAAGTTGGCACATCCAAATAATTTTTTTGCTTCTACTTCAACTAAATGTTTTTTTTACTAAAGGTTTTTTTCAATGTGAGATTTTCTTGTTAAAATTTAAAAATGATTTTATTCTGTTTTATTTGAAGGTTCAGCGAAGCTTATAGAATTTAATCCACTTCGTGCGACAGATATAACTTTGCCTGAACATGCAGTTTTCGTAATAGCGCATAGCCTGGTGTGTCACAATAAAGCTTCAACTACTGACTTTAATCTCAGAGTCGCAGAATGTCGGTTCGCAGCACAGGTAAGTTAGTCCAATTACATTTTCACATTACACAACTAATTAATTTATTATTTAAATAATAATTTGCCAGTAATTTCAGTAATTACCTAAAGAAAAGATTCACATTATTTTTTATACGTATCATAAAATCGTCCAGCTAATCAGGCTTTGATTTACCTCGTATTTGCGTTTTATCTTATTAACTCCATCAACATTCTCCTAATAATCCTCAAAGCCATTCACGTAATTAACTTAAATTACGCATGTTAATAATAATACATTTATTAATAAGTATATGCTAATTGTGTACATTTCGTTTATACACAAACAACGAATGCAGTAGTACTCCTTAATAAAGGAGAAAATAATTATACTGCTAATAAAAGCTAATAATCATAAATAAAAGCTAATAATTATAAATAAAAGCTAATAACTATAAATAAAAGCTAATAACTATAAATAAAAGCTAATAACTATAAATAAAACCTAATATATAATAGCACTAATAATATTAACGATTTTTATTATTTATCATGATTTTTAAGATCTTTATTATTGTTATAAACATCAGAAAGTAAAGTTCTGATATTTATAAAAATTTATTCATCTACAAAATTAATATTAAGATTAAAAACTAACTAAAGAAGCATATTATATTAAAGTTCTTCTATAATCATACTCTCTATAAACATAAATAATAAAATAATAAGTCTATCTTTATGTTCGTCTGGTACTAAGATAATAGCCAAGAAGAGAAACGTAGATTGGAAGGTAGTTCAAAAATTAATTGACATTCAAGAAAGTTTGAGTAAAAGTCTCGAGGAAATGATAGAAATTGTATTGGCAGACTTGAAAGATGAACCTTACAGTCTAGATGAGGTATGAAAAAGTAGAATCGATTTTAGTTATAAATATTTTTCACAAAATGACCAATCGTGCTTTATTATTCTGACGAAAACTATTTTTATACCAGATTTTAGAAACTTTAGAAACTACGAATGAAGAATTAAAAACCTACTCAATCAAAACGGTTTTCAGTCCCTCACAGAAATACAAACTTCGTCAAAGAGCTTTACATGTTTTTCAAGGTAAGAAAAAAAATCCAATTCAATTTTACAAATTTATTGATTAATTTTTACAAAATTATTGATTAATGTTTACAAATTTATTGATTAATGTTTACAAATTTATTGATTCATGTTTACAAATTTATTAATTAATGTTTACAAATTTATTGATTAATGTTTACAAATTTATTGATTAATGTTTACAAACTTATTGATTATAATGTTTACAAATTTGATTTCAATTGTGCTTCAATTTATTAACATTGCAATGAAAATTGTAATTGAAATTTCATTAGACAGAGAAAAAGTTGCATCAATTTTCTAATGTACAAAAAACTTTTGAATAATATTTATAGAAAACCATTCAGCAAAAATTTTGATTGAATTTTAATTGAATTGTAATTGAATTGTAATTGTAATTCAATTAATCAATCAATTCAATAAAAATTCTATTTCCCCACGTAGCTTTCCCCTTGTCTGATCAAAAAGGATTAGGCAAATGCGAGTTTTATTTTAATAAAAAAAATTGGTATGAATGCACTTAGTAATTTGTAACGATATTTGTAGTTTGAAGAAAATAAGATAGAGAATAAAGCAGATTAAAACCCTGGAGCGTACTCAAGAGAGATGAAACAAAACATTATTTTTTAAACCTCCATTTTCATAAATTAAAAATTCTTTAAAGTAGAACCATTTATTATCAATCGTTTGAAGTAGATTAAAGAATTCGTGAACATATTCATGATTCTCTATTTACAAAAATTCTATAAAAGCTTTTCATTTTCATTTTTAATGGCCCTTGCATTTGCGTCTGTTATTTTAGTCCTGCACACACTTGAAAACAATTGCATTTTACAAGTGCGTTTTTAACAGATTGCTTTTATTTTAAAAAAAAACCAAAGAATCACAACAACGAATTAAAATTCCAACAGAATTCAGTGCAAGTTGGAAAACATTTTCTCGAAATCAATTACTAAAATGCAAAGCGTAATTATTAAATATTTGCTCTCTTACTTTATCTTTCTAGTTTAGAATGATTTTTATTTTCTCATTAAATATCCTCCTACTTTCTGATTTAAATTATTTCTCTCATTTCTTTCAAAGTAGCATTATATTTCTTTCTTTAAAAGTAGCAAAACTTGATTCTTAAAGCTGAGATTTTAAATTGTACTTTGTCTTTTGAAATTGTCCATATACTTTTTAATTTATACTATATACTGAATTAAATACCGAACATGATTATTATATTTAAGTTGTTATTTAAGTACTTCCTATTTTTTATTATTATTTATTAAAGTACCTACTTTTTATTATTTATTTTATTACTATCTACTTTATTATTATTTATTTTATTACTATCTATTTTATTATTATTTATTTTGTATTACTATCTACTTTGTTATTATTTATTTTGTATTACTATCTACTTTGTTATTATTTATTTTGTATTACCACCTACTTTATTATTATTATTTATTTCATTACTATCTACTTTCTTATTATTTATTTTTTTATTATTGCTATTAGTGTACATTATTACTTAGCGCTTATTTCAACTGATTTATCGGGAGTTTTATTATTACATAAAATTCGGCATTGATTTAAAGTTAGAAAGACTTTTTCTAAAAGACATGTAAAAAGTTTTTGATCAATATTAATCGCAAGTTTTACCAAATCGTAAATTTCAACACGAAGGGTATATTGATTGAATTACCTGCCTTTTTCCCTCATTTCACTTTCCCTCTTAGACTCCATCGATATACCTGATGAAATTTATTACTATAGAAACGCAACGGAATTCAGCTGTGTAAAAACCCCAGATCACAGACTCACGTTCCATTTTTTGCGCTCGAGGATTGATGAGACTTAAATAAAAAAAAAAAGAAAACAGTACACAGTTCATAAAATGAATTGAACTTTAATTAAACTCTAATGCTTAAATAAATTCAATATAATATAAAATCACAATTTGCAGCTTCATATCTATCTCGAGTTTATTATTTTAATTCGAGAAAAATGTCATCTTGCTCGCAAACGAGCTACCAAAAGTTTTGTTGTTTACAAAAAGTTCCACTTTGTTTTAAAAAAGTTTCAGTTTGTTACAAAAAGTTCCACTTTGTTTAAAAAAAGTTTCAGTTTGTTACAAAAAGTTCCACTTTGTTTAAAAAAAGTTTCAGTTTGTTTACAAAAAGTTCCAATTTGTTTAAAAAAAGTTTCAGTTTGTTTACAAAAAGTTCCACTTTGTTTAAAAAAAGTTTCAGTTTGTTTACAAAAAGTTTCATGTTCTTTACTTGTTCATTAAGCTTTTTTTTTGTAAAATTGACATAGTATTTTCTGTATTGTTTATTAATTGGTTTCTGTTTTAAAAAACAGAGGCAGCGAGGGTAATGATATTTCAAAGAGTTAATGAAGATAAGAAAATGGAAGAAAATGACAAATTCCGTCAATTGGGTAATCTCATGTCCAAAAGCCATTCCAGCCTCTGTAAATTATATGAGTGCAGTCACCCACAAGTTGACGCCCTTGTGAACACAGCCCTTGATTGTGGAGCTCTAGGAGCAAGACTCACAGGGGCTGGGTAAGTGAATTATTATTCTATAAAACCAGTAAAACAGAATAAAAGAGAAACTTCTATTTAATTAATATTAATTTTCTCAATTCGTCGTCTAATTTTACTGATTTATCACATAAAGTGTATTTATTGTAAATATTGTTATTTCCTGCTTTGACATTTTATAATTTATCAATTAACAATTTAAGAATATAAATTACGTTGATAATTATAATCATAGAAGTAAACCTCTTTTCATTAATGTGTTAAATTAATTAATTCATTCATTAAAGTGTTAAATTATTTAATTTAACAAATATTTTTGTTGACATATTAATTCTGAATTAATATGTCAACATATAAATTCTCAATTAATATTGTCAACATATAAATTCTCAATTAATATGTCAACATATAAATTCTCAATTAATATGTCAACATATAAATTCTCAATTAATTAACAACGAATTAACTAGAGAACAATTTTGTCAGATTTTAAATTAAAAAACTTTGCTTCCAATACAATTTGAGTCAAATAAATTAGAGTCAAATAAATTAGTCAAAAAGATTAGTGTCAAATAAATTATATTAGTTAAATAATTTTGAGTCAAATAAATTAGTGTCAAATTAGTGTCAAATAAAGTTTTAAATTTGGTTCAAATAAATTTGATTCAAATAAATTATGTTTCCAAAGTTCGGAACGGAACGTGTTCCGTTCAAATTAAAAAAAATTGATTTTCGTTTTAATTTTTTAAAAATATACTTTTGTGATGAAAATAGGCAATTGCTTTCAAACAATAAAAGCATAAAAGTTAATAATTGTTACATAAAACAATATTTTAGGGCAAAAGTAAAATTTTAAAAATAAAAGGATAAAAATTTCGTTCATTTGAAAGTTCGAAACTTTATTTTCATAGTTTTCAAGTGAATTAAGTATCAATTGGCTCAAATAAAAATACGTGTATTTTATTGTAGACTTAAGTAGTTTATTTTGGTCAGACGATCAATTGTTCAACATAATTTTTGGTTAAAAAAAATAATAAAATAAAATAATAAATAATTGTAAAATAATAAATAATAATAAAATGATAAATAATAATAAAATAATAAATAATAATAAAATAAAGTAATAAAATAATCCTAGAATAATGGACTCTGTGTGCTTGTATATATATATTTAGAGAGTAAGAATGTTTCTCTTCGAGTGGTTCTCTTGAAAGACTTTATTTTAACTTTTGAAAGAAGAATTTCCTGCAATAATATTTCTCTGCGCTAAATGACAAGTTCTCTTTTATGGGGAATATAAATATTTGCGTGGGTTAATGTGGCATTTATTAATAAACTGCTTATTGAAGAAAATACATCAAGGTAGGCGCAGAGAAGGCAATAGGGTTTCAAAGAAATACGAGAAGAAACGATAGAAGAACGCAAAGTGCAATTACTTTTGAAGTTATAGTGAGAAAGTTCTTATAAAGTATCTCAACTTTTAATTAGTTACGCTGTTAGTAGAGTTCGGGAAAAATTTTTCAGCAACATGCAAAGAAATTTTCTTAAACAAGATTTCTACTTCTTACATTTTGCTTCTCATATTTTGCTTCTCATATTTTGCTTCTCATATTTTGCTTCTCACATTTTGCTTCTCACATTTCTCTTCTCACATTTTTCTTACTTAAGCCTCATTTTGAAACTGTGTTTATACTTAAAAAGTTTTGCAACTTTAAGCGTTTGTTATTTTTATAATAGGGTCAGAAAATATAGCGTTGTTCAATTTTTCTTGTTTAATTGCAGATGGGGTGGTTGCGTGGTAGCAATAACCACTAGAAAGAACGTGAATACATTTTTAGAGGCTCTTAAAAAGAAATTTTACCACAACCAAGATTTAAAAGGAGCTGATGTAAAGGATTTGATTTTCCCGACCAAACCATGTCAAGGTGCTGCTATTTACTCTCTTCAATCCTGAATTTATGTACAAAAATTAAAATAGTAATTAAAATTTATTGTATCAAAGAAAAACAACCATAAAAGTGTGTTAGATTTTAGTAAACAATACTATATGATAATTAGAAAAGTTAACATAGCTTTACAGATGTTTTTATTGTTATTTGTAAATCTTTTAGGAAACTTTTAAAATTATTTGTAAATCGTAAGTATTTGAAATTATTTGTAGATCGTAAGCATTTAAAATTATTTGTAAATCGTAAGTATTTGAAATTACTTGTAAATCGTAAGTATTTGAAATTACTTGTAAATCATAAGCATTTAAAATTATTTGTAAATCGCAAGCAAGTACAATTTTCTTTTGTTTTATACAAGAATGTATTATAAAACTATAAAGCAAAATAAATAAGACAATAATTAAGAATAAGGAAGATATTTATTTATAATCCGATTTCTTAAATTACATTCTTTTCTCTCGATTTTCTCGTAGAAAAAGTTTTTGTTTTTTAATTTACTTCTCAACTAATTGCGCAACTAGAGTCTAATAATTAAGGTAAGTGATTTTGATTAAATTCAATACTCAAAGTGAAGATTTTCTTCTGTTTGATGAAAGTTAACTAAAGTAATTAAAGTTTGAGCAATCGAGTGTTTGGCTGTCAGTAGTTTATACCAGTGTTACATAACAGTTCGTGATTCAAAGTTAATTCATTTAGAAACCGCGTGCTGTATACATTTCACTATAAAAATCGCACAATTTTCTTCAAAATTTATTTACTTTTACATTTATTTCTTCAGGATTTAAAAACTTTTTTCTTTCATCAACTAAGAGTTTTTATAGAGAGAATTTTTCGGTTTTCAAAATTAATTTCAAATTAATCATGATAAATTAATGTTTATAAAGAGCGTCGAAATATTAAAATTTTGGACAAAAAGTTATAAAAAAAGTTATAAAAAAGTTATAAAAAGTTATAAAAAGTTGTGTTCGGAACAAAAATTAAGCCGCATAGAATAAATAAACTCGAATAAAATTACTTCCAGAAATCAATACAGAGTAAATTATATCTCTCCAAACAGCTCGATTTTTGATTAAGTGTTTATATTTCAAAGAAAAAAAAATTTGGAAATAATGAGAGACATTTGTCTTATTGTAATTGTAATTGTAATTGTAATTGTAATTGTAATTGTAATTGTAATTGTAATTGTAATTGTAATTCTATAATTATTGCACATTTATCTTCATTTTACAATATAAAATATATTCATAAAAGATTTAAGCAAAGAAAAAAGGTTAATTTCAAGAATGCAATAAAAAATAAATTTGACACCTATATAACGAGTTTTAATAATTAATTAATTAATTTTAATAATTAATGTACTCCCATTCATTAAAAGGGACGATAATAAAATACGATAATAATAAAATAAACAATAAACCAGAAAACCGTTTTAGACACAATGTGGATATACTCTATACAATTCAATGCATATAATTCTCATGAATAAAACTACATACAACAAGGAATGAATAAATACAAGCGATGTATTATTTCTAATAAATAATTACCACAATTTCTTAGAACTCCCTGGAGAAAATTAACTTTTAGCGTTTCTACAACCACCTGCTGAAGAAAATAAATAGCCTGGAGTGTAACTCTCGAAAATGGGGCAGTAGAAAATGAGGCAAGCTATATGTATAGACGTTGCATCAAAACCAATTAACATGGCAGTAACGAATCGATAAATGAGTCGATCTAAGAAATAGGAAATTATCCAAGATTGCGTCCTCTTACAGACAATTTTATAATATTTTTATTGACTCCTCGGACACTTAATCATACCCTTTAATGTCAATCAAGAATTTTTTTTAATTTCCTCACCTTCTCATTTACTCTTCCTTTACATTTGCCTTCTAAACGTTTTACTTTCTTATCACACTCTGCTTCTTAAAATAAAGAAAAGTTCCCGAGCAGACTTTTTCCTATTTTTCCATAAATAAGTTTCTACCAAGATATTGATAAAAAGTTAATTCGATAAGGATGATATACTGATTTTCTTGGGAGATACATTTTTAAAATTTACTTAGCATCAAGACGGAAATTTGAAACAAAAAATGAAAAATTGTATTGTCAGACTCAAAATATACTTGCAACTAAATCTCGATTGTAAAAATCAGAAAATTATTGTCTATAGACAATAATTTTACGAATGTTCACAATTCAGTAGAAAATACCTTGTTGGGACGGACAATAATTCACTATACTGAATCTTATAGGCAAAAGAAAGTAGAAAAACTTTATTGGCTGACTCAATAAGGTTTTTTCTACTGAATCTCAGCCAAAGAATTCATCTTGGCTGATTCAAAACTATTTTTCTACTGAATCATAATTGAAACTAATGGAAAATTGTGTCAACATTCTGCTTCCTCGTAGAGAAAAAATTTTCATTTTTATCATCAATTTTTTGACGCTGAAGTTCGCAACGTTTATTTCTGCATTTTTGAAAATTAAAAAAAAAATTTGAACCATTTTAAAATTTTTAGTATTTCTTTGCAACTTTCAAAGATTCTATTTTGCCTTATTTTTATATGAAGTTATTAAATAAATACTGGAGCAGTGCAAAAAGCAAACAAGAATTTGCTTTTTAGTTTTTTGTTAACGAAGAAAACGTTGTAAACTTCAGTATCATTAATTTTTTACTGTAAACGACTTTTTGCTATTGAATTAGTATAGAAAATTACTAATTCAGATTTATAGAGTACCTGTAAAAATCCAAATTCATATTGTAATTTAATATTTTTTTTATCCAGTTCGGTATTTTCCGAATTTGAATTAGTCAAAAGTCGTCCAACAATTTGAATTAGTAAGCATTTTTACTAATTTTTAGTAAAATTTCACTATTTGATTTTGTATAATTATAATAATATAATTACAATAGTAGAAACTACTAAATCAAATAGTGAAATTATAAATAAATAGTGAAATTATAAATAAATAGTGAAATTATAAATAAACAGTGAAATTATAAATAAATAGTGAAATTATAAATAAATAGTGAAATTATAAATAAACAGTGAAATTATAAATAAATAGTGAAAGTTTACTAAAAGTTAATAAGGATGTTTACTAATTCAAATTAGTGGACTTTTCACTAATTCAAATTTATAGAGTAGTCGTACTGAATCCGAAGTAATAATGATACTTGATTTTTAATGCTATGTTCATGTTTATTAATAATATTTTTACTAAACTTAATAATAAGTTTTACTGCATTTCACGTTCTACTGCATCTCTTGAATTAAAAAAATACGTGTATAATCAAATTCTTTTATCAAAAAAGTTATGATTAAAAGTATGGAATCTGGTGAAAAGTTTTAATTTGTATGAAACAACTCGGCATATCATGAAGGTGCAAGCTACATTCGAATAATGGAATCCTATTCGTATTCTGAAAGGGAATATTGAATAACAATTCAGTATTGGTACCTTTATCTAAAACTTAATTTAAAGCAAAATTTTTTAAAAACAGACGGTTTTTTTTGTTATCTTAGAAAGCAAACATGTTATAAATTGTTGTAAAAAGTTATACAAAATTTTAAATTTGAATCACATTGGCCTTCATTTAAAATTCATTCTTTTCCCATATATTTAAATTATTGGCACACGTTTTTCTCTTTTTGCTTACATTTCACATGGAATTTTAATACTGCTACAGAAAAAATTTTTTTTTGTTTTTCCTTCGTGATTTCCTTTCGTGATTTCCCTTCGTGATTTCCCTTCGTGATTTTCACTGCTAAAATATTTTAAATCAAATCTGAAAGTAAGCACCATTAGGACTAAATAAATTCAATAAATTAAAAGTATTGGGAATAATGATTAAGTTTTAATGTTATTAATATTGAATGTTATTAATATTTACTGTTACTATTACTGACTGTGATTATTATCTACTGTGATTATTATCTACTGTGATTTTTCTCTACTGTGATTTTCATCAACTGTGATTTTCATCAACTGTGATTTTTATCTACTGTGATTTTCATCAACTGTGATTTTCATCTATTGTGATTTTTATCTACTGTGATTTTTATTTACTGTGATTTTCATCAACTGTGATTTTTATCTACTGTGATTTTTATTTACTGTGATTTTCATCAACTGTGATCTTTATCTACTGTGATTTTTATCTACTGTGATTTTCATTTACTGTGATTTTCATCAACTGTGATTTTCATCAACTGTGATTTTTATTTACTGTGATTTTTATCGACTGTGATTATCGTAATTATTAACTATTGCAATCATTATCGTAATTATTATCCACTGTGATTATAATCCACTCCGATTCATTACAGAATTACTTTTTTCCAGAAAGGATTTTTTTGAGGATAAAGTTTCAAACGCATGCGCTATGTTGTCAAGAAGAGCAAATGTGTAAAGAACGTTCAGTCGGTGTTGGGCCACCCCGTGGTGCTTTCAACTGAGTCGCTCTGCTTATAAAATTGACGAATTTACGAGAAAGAACAATGCAGGTCTTTTGGAGACGACCTTCAAGGATTTTGGATCCTGGGGTCGATCACTTTTTATTAAAACATTTTTCATTTTTTATCAATTTTAATATAAAAAAAGAACGCAAGTAAAGGTGAAAAATAAGTTGAAAAAATTTCCACGTGGTTGGAAAACTTTTCTATAATCTATTCATGCTGGTCCATGTGCTTCGAGCATGGCTATCATGCAATCCTGTTGCTGTTGGCGATCTGTTCGTAGAGGCAGTTTCGCTTGTGCAGTTTATAGCGCGGTACGTGCATTTTTTACATTTTTGTATTGTAAAATAATTATTAACTCAAAGATACCTAAACACTATATTGCTCTTTCTATTAGTTTGCTATCTTTATATTAAATATTTATTTATTTTTTATTTATTTATTATTTATTTTTTATTTATTATTTATTTTTTATTTAATATTTATTTATTATTTAATATTTATTTATTTATTATTTATTTATTATTTAATATTTATTTATTATTTATTTATTATGTATTATTTATTTAATATTTATTTATTATTTATTTAATCATATTTATATTAGATTGCTATCTATTTACATTAGATTACTATTCTTTATATTTGATTGCTATCTATTCACATTACATTACTATTCTTTATATTAGATTGCTATCTATTTACATTACATTACTATTCTTTATATTTGATTTATTCTCTCTGTCTTTATGTTCATAATTTTGCATTACATTCTAGATCAAATCAAGTAAAAAACATGAAATAAAATTGCTTGTAATTTATGAAAATGTTTTATTCGAATGGATAAAAATGTGTCTCTTCAGAAAAATAAAACAATTCATGACCTTTTAAGGAAAGACAAAAATATCTAAATGTAAATAAATGAAATAGTGGTATCAAAATATCTATACATATAAATTACCACTCCGTACTCTTCTAATTAGAATTTTTTTAAATTCGTATAATTCATCGCGCTGCGTGAAAGGTCCCTTAATTCATTTGTTAATTAAGTTACAAAGAATTGTAAATTATAAAATGTAAGCATTAAAATGATGCTATGCATTCATAATATACCTAATTTGCATCATAGATCAGCTGCTCCCATTAAACCTCGATATTAATTACTCAACTTTTTTACATTTAATTATACTCTTCTACATTTAATTACTCTTCTATCTTTAATTGCTTAAATTAATCCAATTTTCAACTTTTTACAACTGTTGCACAACTTTCGTACATCTGTGTTTTTAAAATATCAATGTCAACTTGACTAGGTTTTTTTTAAATTTCTTCGTTTACGTCAATTAAACATTCTTCAATTAATTATCAGAACGCTTATAAACATACTAAAACGGGATTAAAAGTTATTCAAAATCCCTGTTCCATTATCCTGCTTATAAATTCAAAAGAGATTAAGGCTCTGACAAAGTTATGAACGTTTTATATGACGGCTTCCATAAAAATGTGTGACAAAACTTCCATTAAAAATGTATAACAAAAATTCCATCAAAAATGCATAACAAAACTTCCGTCAAAAATATATGACAACTTGGTTTATTAAACGTATTTTCAAATAATTTTTAATGTTATGGACCGTTTTTTTTATAAACGTTAAATAACTATAAAGTTTCTTAAAACTAAATAGTTTTAAATATATAGTTTCTTAAAACTAAATAGTTATAAATGTATAGTTTCTTAAAACTAAATAGTTATATATAAATATATAGTTTCTTAAAACTTCATAGTTTCCTAAAACTAAATAGTTATAAATATATAGTTTCTTAAAACTAAATAGTTATATATTATTATATTATTTCCTAAAATCGAGAATGAACTAATTGGTTAAAAAGATCTTTTGAAAATTTAACGAAATTCTTAACCTCCTGAAAGAAGTTTAAGGCTTAATCTTGATTTTTTCCACCTCATTTATCTCTCTCCCTCTGTCACTCTCTATCTCTTCTTCTCTTCTTATGTAATTTAGTTGACTTGTTAAGAAGTAATTTCACTGAACTAACTTTTAAATAAAAAATAATGTATTGTTGCCTCTTAAATTGAAAACACTTCACGAACAAATAGTGTCTTGTTTTTTTACTCTATTTTGGTTTAAAGTGATGTTTTTTAATTATTTCAGACACTATACACATATTTTTCAATCTACTGTATTCATTACTTGTGTACTTTGAATTTAACTCTTAATTAAAAAAGCCAAGCACTCCTTGTTTTAGAAATTAGTTGTTCTTTTAAAACTTCTGACAAAGAGCATGACAAATTATTTATTTTCCTTTCCAGTTGTCTCACATTTCTATGTTGTAAAAATAAGATTTCTGTATTAAATTCTAGTTTTCAGGCGACAATTATTTTTCTATTATCATTACTCTTTTACAAATTCTGAATATTCACTTTTTATTATTTTTTGCTTCCTTATTAAGCATTGTATCGTGACGATTTTCGATTTTTTCATTATTAAATAATATTTGGTAAAACTATTCATTCCTCCGAGTATATTAATATTATTAATATATAATTAATATTATTTCCTCCGATACTCTTATTATATAGTTATCGACATGACACGATTCATTTAAAATCCAATAAAGAAACATTGACTTTTTCCTGTAGTTTTGTACTGGATTAGAAGAGATTAGGACATTATTAACTTTTTTGTAATCGATTTTCTATTGAGTGATTGATTTGTGGCCATATATCAGAAAAAATTAATTGCATTTTTGAAGCTCTCGAAAAGAAATTATTATTGTTATTAAGTGAGATACTTCTGAATTGAACGTTTTAAAAGTAGCTAAACAACCCTGAATTTAAATTTGAAATTCTAATTAACGAGTGAAGCTGAACACATGTTTGTTATTAACAATCATCATTTATGGAACTTCGGAAACATTTATGGTATTAATAGTGTGAAAGTGGTGTATTGGTAAAAGGATATAAATTTTACGACGCGAACAGAAATTATTAAACCCTATACTGAGAGAAATATGTGCTACAATCCTTCAATTAATAATACTTGCTTTTATAAGCTTTCTATTTCGTTTTATTTGTGTATTCTTTTTCACCCCTTTATGTATTAAACATTTTTATTTTATCAATAATATTAGCTATTTTGTACATTAGCTATTTTCTATATATATAGCTATTTTCTATATATTAACTATTTTCTATATATTAGCTATTTTCTATATATTAGCTATTTTCTATATTATAGCTATTTTCTACATTAGCTATTTTCTATATTTGTGACGCGCTCTAAAGAAAGGGACCTTAGAAGCAAAAAATTATAGGTTATGTTTCACGATAGTTTTCACCTGATTAAAGCTTCCTTTTTAATTATTTGCAATCAAAAGAAATATTTTATATGTACGTTGTATCAAGAAAAACTGTTTTCGACTGCAAGAAGCTTTAATCGTGTTAAAACTATCATCAAACATAACCTATAATCGTTTACTTCTAAGGTCCCTTTTTCGGATGAAATATTTTAGGGGATTCAAAATTTCTAAAAAGGGCGTTACGTAATTTAAATATGGTCCTTTAGCTATTTTCTATATTCAATTTTATTATCCAAAATAAAATTTTCTTTAAAAAGTAGAAACAATCTAAAGAAAATTTTGTTTTCATCTAACAATGTTTTCAAAATTGAAAGTTGCAATCAAACGATAATTTTAAGCAAAGAAAAGAAGGTACACACATTCATTTAAAACGTACATAATTATACGTATAAACGAATATAAAACAATAAATATAATTGTGAAGTCCCATAAGCAGAAATTCTAAGGATGAAAGCATTAATCAGAGAATAATCGAGAAAGAAATCTTTGGGAAAGTGGAAAATCTAATATCTTTCCCATTTGACATTTCTTAAAGCTCTTTTTAATTTAATAAAATATTCCATTTTCTTCCCACATCCTTTAAATATTGCCAGTCAGCAATTGGATTCAATTTTCTTACGTTGATATTATCAGAAAAAGTACCGATTATGATTCTGTTTTCTAAATGAATAAAGTGGATTAAAGTTTTATGATTTGAAAAGCCACTTTAAACTCTTTTCATCAATTTTTCCATACCTGATCATTCTTCTTTTCTAAAAAAAGATATTTCAATAAAAAATAATTCAGTTGGAATAAACATCGAAAATAACGCAAATTGTCAAGTGTCTATATTTTTTTCTCGCAAGTACTTAATACAAAAAATTGACTTTCTTTAGAAAAATTTGCATTTTCAATTAAATTTACGGGTATCCAAATTTACTTTTTTTCAATAAAATTTACTTTTTTCAATAAAGTGGACTTTATTTAATAAAATGGATTTTTTTGAATAGAATGGAATTTTTTCAATAAAATGTACTTTTTTTCCAATAAAATTATTTCTCTTGACAAAAGAGTCGTCTTGGAATACTCGAATTTGTAGCTTCAAACTATATCATGGTAAAAACAGTCTCATGTACTTTTTTATTTTCATTTTCCTGCAGGTATTTTACGTTGACTTCTGAACTAAAATTTCCCTCTAAACTTGTTCTCTTATTTTCTTCTTTGATTTTTCTCTGTTATCCTATATCTTCAACATCTCCTTTTCCTTGTAATCAAAATTTTGTTATATAAAACGTCGTTCAAACGAGCATAGCAAATTAGAATATGTAGATATGAACGTATATTATATTACCTCTACGAATCCTGCATAAACTCTTATAGTTTATGGACCATTAAAACTTATTAATTCTCTAGGCAACATAAATAAAAACTGTAATAATATGGGGTATAATAATAATAACCATAATATGGGGCATTCCGCAAAATATTTACATTCGAAAATTTCTTTTGATTGAAACAATATTTTTCTAATTCTATACATAAAAAAAACGGACCACGTATTTCTTTATTTTGTTGTATTTTTATATGCTTTTATTGCAATTACTTTATTTTTCATTACATATTTGAAATCTTCAAGAAAAGATGAATAATTTTCATATATTGTATTATTTATCTTCTAGTACAACAAAAAAAAAATTGTCAAGTAATAAAATAGAAAATACGTGGACCTTTATTTTCCATATAGAATTACAAAAAATTGTTTCAATTAAAAAAAAATGTTTTAATTAAAAAAAAATATTTCAATTAAAAAAAAATGCAAATAAAAATATTCCAATTAAAAATCCAAAAATGCAAATAAAAATATTCTGTGGTAAGCCCCATATATAAAAGTGCATTCATTTTACTCTCAATTTGTTACAAAACATATTTTAATCGTTTTTTGAAAAATCTTAAGTTTAAAATTACCAATAATAATAATAATTAAATGCAGATATTTATTAGTAATAATAATACTAGCATAATGATGATGATAATAATAATAATAATATAGCATAAAATAGTATAATAATAATATATATAATATAATAATCGAGATAATAATAATAGTATAATAATAAAAATAGTATAATAATAATAGTAGTATAATAATAATAATAATAATAATAATAACAGAATCCCACACAATGTGCGTAAATGCATTTTTTCTCTCCTAAACTGGTCTTGTAAAAAAAAATAATAATAGTAATACAGTAGTACTACAATACCTTAATTAAAACATTTTATTCCGAAACGAATGTTGACATAAAACAGTACAAGTGTATAAAAGAAAAATCGAAAAGTCAAACAACCTTTGAAAAACTCTAACAAAAGAAACGAAGATCAAATCCACCTCTAAGACCTCTTCCTGTTTCATTTGTACATTTCATTTTGATTCACTGTGTTAGTTTTCAATTACAAGTAATCCGAAAAATGATCAAAAAAGTTCATTTTCTTTTTAGGTATTATCAAGGGTCGATAATTTTTATAGCATTTCGCTTGAAAGAGTATAATTAAATTGTTTTGATAACAACTTTTAATTGGCTGATTAGACCTTGAGTAATATTTTGAACTCAAATTCATAAAGTGTTGGGTAGAAACTTAAGAATAGTGTATGACTTTTTTTATTATGAGTTACTGCCGAGAGGTTCGGAAGTGTTTACAAATAACGCTAGGCTTTCTCATTATTATTAAAAAAGTTTTCTGCGTGTTTGAAAATCTAGAAATGCAAATCTTGTCGCTTTTTCTTTCTTAAAAGTTTATAAAAAGCAACTTGGATCGTCCAATACAATTGAATCGTTATTTATTGCTTACGTACTGAACGCATAGAAGTGTTTATATTACATGGAAATAATAAATAGTATCATTATACATGGTATGTTAAATTTTAAGAAACAAAACTCTTACCTTGTCGGTGTTACTCTCTCCCTATGTAGAAACGTTGTTTACATCTTGACTCCCATTGGCAGCATCACAATCACTTTTCACTATCACTTTCCACTTTCACTATCACTTTCACTTTTCACTATCACTTTTCACTATCACTTTCACAACACTTTAACTTTTTCACTTCTTTTTTAATTTTTCACACTTTCATTGAATTTTATTCACTATTTTACTGTATTTACTTTTATTGGATTTAATTCATTATTTTACTTTATTCACTTTTATTGGATTTAATTCACTATTTTGCTTTATTCACTTTTATTGGATTTAATTCACAATTTTACTTTATTTACTTTTATTGACTATTTCACTTTCACAATCATTAGGCCAACACGGAAAGAATTTGCGAAAAACTCAGCAACTTTGTGCATACCTGAGTCCCGGACGCGACTGCAATTTTATTTTGAAACTGAAAAGTCACTTTAAAAATTCGACATGCTGGAGATTCGAACTCGCGAAGAGTCGGTTTGAAAACGTAGAATTATGTCCACGCGGCCGTAACTTCTTCTTCTGGTTGTAGCTAATTCGCACAATTAATAATTCCGTGACTTCGAGAATAAATTTGTAACTGCTATTCAAGGACTGCAGATTTCTTCTTTGTAATGTGGTCAATTTGATGCAGATTTGGTTAAGGCTTCGCGTCCCCAATAGGTCAATGAGCCAGAACTTAAGGGACTGAGGTATGCTGCTTCAAGCCCTGTGGCAGGAGTGGGAAGGGATTGACGCATCGGGGCATAGGGAAGAAGAGAGGGGACAAAAGAGTCCGGGACTCGTCTCTGAGAAAGCCTGGCGTTATTTGTAAACACTTCCGAACCTCTCGGCAGTAACTCATAATAAAAAAAGTCATACACTACTCTTAAGTTTCTGCCCAACACTTTCTAAATTTGAGCTCAACGTTTACTACAAAATATTTCAAAAAATTATCTATATTTCAGACAATTATTCATAGTTCAGAAATTTAAGTGAATTGGCCACATCAGGCCAGAAATTAAAAAATTTTACATATTTTCGTAACTTATATTAATATATTTATTGTTTATGTAAGAAAAATAATATTAATAATAATATTTGTAGTAATGATAAAATTTATGGTAACAATAATATTTGTAGTAATGATAAAATTTATGGTAACAATAATATTTGTAGTAATAATAATATTTATAGTAATAATAATATTTATGGTAACAATAATATTTATAGTAATAATAATATTCATAATACCAATATTTATAATGATAAAAATAACAAAGTCAAATTTCACATTTTTTTGAACCAATCAAAAGTTTCGATTAACGTAAAACCAATGCAGGAAAGGCGATTTATTCGAGATACTATCGAGCACATTTCATATTAAAAAATAATTATTACTGAAGCTTTTGTAACTTGATTTTTAAAATAATTGGAGTGCAACTCACACTTGTCCGACTTTTTTCTCTCTTTACTTTAATTTACACTTTCATTGGATTGCATTTACACTTCTTATTTGAGAAATTTAAAATTTTTGTTTAACAAAAATTTTTCTTTTTAATAAGAAAATAGCTGGCAGTGTGTTTGTTTGTAAACAATGGCATTGTATACTTTGATTCTATACCCTTACATAGCTGATTGATTCTATATTTCTGATCTCGTTTTCATCCTCTACTCTTGTAGAATACGAAATTAGTCTAGAAATTGAGTTTCCTTTACTTAAAAATGTTATTATCTCTTTCTTATTCGATCATAGTTTTTATATTCGATTATCCACGTTTTTAACAAAGTTTACAAAAATTTAGAAACAAGAAAATATTTTTATAATGTGGTTATAAACATAATCGCATTTTCAATGATCATGTACAATTGGATTATAATTTTTCACTTTTAATTTTTGGACTAAATTTTTAGTAGTTAGTAAAAATTAGAAGAAATTTTACTGAATTTGGATTAGTGGGTGACATTTCATTGTTTCAGTGTTTATGAAAGTAATATATGTTTTATAAAATCTTAGAGTGAGTTTTAGTAAAGTCATAGAGTCTTAGTTTTAGTTTTAGGGTCTTAGTTTTAGTCTTAAGAGTCTTAGATGAGCTTTTTTAGACAATCAATTTATTATGAAACATTAATTAACAAATATGAGCAAAAATGGTGCAAGAAAACGATTGCCTAGAAATTTATTTTACTTTGCTTAAGAAGCAATAAAATTGCCATTTGGCCAATGGCAATCAAGATTCTGTTCTCACGTAACAATAGAATCTGGGTGAAAAGGTTCGTAAAGCAATCTCTTTCACTTAAATGGATATTTTTGAATTTCATGAAATCGCTCAAAAGAATGAAACTGTTACACGTCTAGAAAAGCATAAATACAAAACACATCAAAGTACTCAAGAAAATTACACTGACCTGTCCTAAACAAAAATTTTATAAACTACTTATTAAGGGCATGGGATAGAAAATGACATCACTAGTCACGTGATTCGTAACCAAACATTTTTTCGCCGTTTTTAATCGATTTATTTTTTTTAATCGATTTAATCGATTTATTAATGAATAAATTAATACCAGAAAGATCATCTTGATGATATTTTATGAATGCCTACAAATTTTCGTAACGATTTTGTTCATTATTTTCAGAGTAAAACGGCGGACAAATTTTTGGTTACGGATCACGTGACTACTGACGTCATTTTTTATCACATGCCCTTAATCTATATTATCAAACATAAACTTTTAGCAAACATGTTTATCTTCTAATTGAAAACATTCAAACACTTTCTATATCAAAATTGTTATAAATATTGTTATTATTGTTGCAAATTCTTATAAATATTGTTATAAATTGTTATAAATTGTTATAAATTGTTATAAATTGTTATAAATATTGTAATTATTGTTATAAATTGTTATAAATATTGTCATTGTTGTTATAAATATTGTAATTATTGTTATAAGTTGTTGTTCAGTAGAATATTTCAAAAATAAAATTTTATTACAAAACGTAAAAATATAAACCTTTTAAAGAAAGGTTCAAACTGAAATGTGTGTTGAAAATTTTGTTCGAATTAAATAAAACAGAAATAGAAGAAGACCGAAGATAAAAAAATAGATCAATAACATTCTGTTACAGGTTTTAAGAAAATCCTTTTCAAGGGGTAGTTCCCTTGTTAGATACTTTGCTGCTTATAATGAATCTTGTTGAAAGATCATCCGAACCTCGATACTTTATACCTACAGACATTGTGTAACAAAACAATTTTCTTTTCAAAATATCAATTACTATTACGTAAAGATTTTTAAAAGGAGAAAAGCTGCGAGCCACACTTTTTCATAACTACAATTCTTTCAATTCGAGTATATTGATACAAATAATTGGTTTTCTAACAATATCCCAGATTTACAAAAAATTATTTCAGACCCTTTTAGAGTAAAAGAAATATAACAAAAAAAAGTAATAGTATTGATTAAAGTCTTAGAAAACGATGTTCTAAAGAAAAGAAAAACTCAGGCTGATAAAAAAGGAGATATAAAAAAAACATTTCTCTCTGATTGTTTGTCAGTCGCTTTTGTTTGTACAAAAAAAACAATTTTTTTTTTACAAAAACTGCATCACACTGGGAAAAAAGTTTGTTTAAATCAAACATTTATTTGATATGCAGTCAAAGTTCATTTAATTCAAACAAAAGTTCGTTTGATACGAAACAGTGTTTATTTCATTCAAACAAAAGTAAAGTTTGATTCGAAACAATGTTTATTTAATTCAAACAAAAGTTCCTTTGATTCGAATAAATGTTTATTTCATTCAAACAAAAGTTCGAAACAATGTTATTCAGTTCAACCAAATTATTTGTTGCAAAAGAGTTTGTTTGTTTAAATTAAACATAATTTTGGTTGAATCAAATAAGTATTAGTTTGTATCAAACAAAAGTTTAATTTTCCTTTTAAAAAGTTTAATTTTCCTTTCAAAAATTTAATTTTCCTTTTTAAAAGTTTACTTTTCCTTTTTCGTTGTCAAAATAATGATTGAAAATCCGAAACAGATGAAAGTTTATAAAATTTTAATTACTATAAACATGTTTTATTGTATTTTTTGAAAAATAAATAAAATTGAAAATATTTAAATTATTTAAAATCAATCTTCTGCTGCTTCTTGCATATGTAGTACATACGTGTATGTATAAATATGTATGTATATATGTAGTGTAAATTATTTAAATTTTGCAGAAGCAATTTTCATCAGATAAACTAGATGCGTTGATTTGACGTGATAGTGGAAAATTAGTGACATTACTAACTCCAATTATTTGGAAGATAATGAGGAGTGTTGAAAGGGGTAAAATTCTTTTCTTAGATCTAATACATGAAGACGTCGAGTAATCAAAGGGGTAAAAGGCAGGGGTATAAAGGCGATTACAGTAATGTCACCAGGAAATCGATCATCTGAACTTTAGAGGAGAAACCACATCTTCAAGAGATGTTGACTAACTCCTTTACTGTTGCTTTGGCATCATTAAATCTATGCATACATGATTGCATTATTTAAATTTAAAGATTGAAAACGTCACCTCTCTTAGTTAACCTCAATTTCAATCTAATTTTGCTCCAAGAAACTTTGGGAAATTGTTATTAAATTTAGATACGATAATTTTAGATTTACGATTGCATGCATTTAAATCGGTCTGACGTGTACCGTTTAATGATAAAAATCGATAAAGATGTTCTCGTTTCGGAGCAAAAACTGTCAGTTTATTATATTTTTGTTTATTGTACTAATTGTTTATTATAATATGGTTTATTGTACTATTTGTTTATTGTACTATTTGCTTATTATATTATTTGTTTATTATATTATTTGTTTATTGTATTATTTGTTTATTGTATTATTTGTTTATTGTATTATTTGTTTATTATACTATTATTTATTATACTATTGTTTATTGTACTATTGTTTATTGTACAATTTGTTTATTGTACTATTGTTTATTGGACTATTTGTTTATTGTACTATTGTTTATTACATTATTGTTTATTACATTATTGTTTATTACACTATTGTTTATTGTACTATTGTTTATTACATTATTGTTTATTACACTATTGTTTATTACACTATTGTTTATTATACTATTGTTTATTGTACTATTTGTTTATTGTACTATTTGCTTATTATATTATTGCTTATTATATTATTGTTTATTATATTATTGTTTATTATACTATTGTTTATTGTACTATTTGTTTATTATACTATTGTTTATATTGTTTATTGTACTATTTGTTTATTGTACTATTTGTTTATTGTACTATTTGTTTATTGTACTATTATTATACTATTTGTTTATTATACTATTGTTTATTATACTATTGTTTATTGTATAATATAACTATAAAATATTCCCAGGTTTCACTTTTGTACTGTTTTTAATAGTATCCTAGAATATAAAAGAGTTAATTTTGTCTAGGAATTTTCATGGACTTTTTTTTAGTTTTAGTTTCTCAGTTCTTTTTATTTTTACCTAATAATTCTTACGAGAAGAAGCTCAAGTCTTTAAAAATTACAGCTTTTAAAAGTTAAATTGAAATGGAAATCACGAAATCGCTTTTAAATAAAAGATTACAATGTTCATAAAAGTCAAGTAATGTTTGAAAAGAGAGTACTTATTGAAATTGCCCAAGAGACTACTTTTCCTTGAAATTTCCTAATAATTCTTCAAGTTGCGAGAAATATTTTCTTTTTCAATGAAATCATATTTTTATATGTAGGTACTCCATGTTAATCTTGTAGCTCACTCAGGAAGAAAATAAAGTTTTATACTTTACTAATGCTTCTTAAAGAGGAAAGAAAACTTGTAAACTAAATATAAAGAAGAATAATACAAGATCAACGCAAAATTTCTTCCTCTTGCAAGCTCTTAAATTTGAAAATGTCAAAAATTACGACTCTCTTGGAAAATAAAATTCTTCACAGATTGATATGAAATTTTGTCAAAAATCAAAATGCCATCTCAATGTATTTCCAAAGCTAGCTTTCAATTTCCTCAAAATTGCAATATAACTTCGACAATTTGATTCTCAATAAAATGCCTTGATTACATTTTTATATTTGCAATTTCCACGTTCAATTTGAAAAAATGAGAATGATCCAAAACAGGAATGAAAACTTTTTCATGCTAAGATTAAAAAAAATGCAAACATTAAATACATTTGTTTGTTATTTTCATTTATTGGATACATTTTTTTTATTTTAAATAAATATAAAATTTAATTGTATAATTTGTAATAATTTGAAATATAATCAATTTGAAATAAAATAAAAAAAATAAAATAAAAAAATAAAATAAAAAAATAACATAAAAAAATAAAATAAAAAAAGAAATAATATACAATTTATAATAAAAATAATTATAAAAATGTCTGGATGGTTCCAAAGATAATTTCGTGATTTAAAATTATGAAACCAAACGGAAAATTCATCCATACTGAATATTTCTAATCATTGGATTATATCATTGAAATATTTCCATATTATGAATTTAATGCGTATCTCTAGAATAAATAAAAGTAAACAGATTCGAAACATCAAAGTAGTTTAAAAATAAATCTTTTTAATAGATCTACCAATTCTAAAAGAACGTATTGAAATAAATGGTTCGACGAATACACTTCGATTTTATTCCAGCATACGAATACGCTCAGGGAATAGCGTAATTTACATTCAAGCGAATAAAACTTTCCGTTCGAAAACTCAAATCTAAGTGGGGTTGCGGAGAATGCTGTAATTTCCCAACAGTATATATCCTGCATTCACACTACATTGAAGCCTAATTATTTGACATCAGAGATGTCTAATTTATTCTTACGACTTTCGATACCACTGTTTACATTTATGCCTTTGAATTGAAATGGTTCATACAAAATTTGCACAATAATTATATTATTCTTTCATTTCATTTATTCACAATAAACGCGCTAGGACACCCTTTAAAGAAAGAATATTAAATGAAAGCAAAGATATGAAAATAACGAAATTATAATATTTACACAGCCACATTTATCATTATTTCTCTTTTTAAATTATGAAAAAATCCAATCTACAAATTGGAATTAAAGACATAAAATGAAATTAAGTCCAAGAATACAATTTTAATTTACGTTTTATATTTTTTTGTAAATTATAGATTTACAATATGACGATAATAGGAGTTTTGGGAATAATGTTTTACGAGGAAGGTCAATATTTTTCTGGAGAAAGTCCACTACCCGCGTCATCCAGTTTCCTGGAGTCGGACTTAATGTCCCCGAGTAAGTATAAAAAATGTGTTTTCATTGCTTTCAGTTCATCCTGATGTAAAGCTGAACACATTTTAGTAAACTCATCCCGTTTCTTCCAGCTGTGCTAAAACTCAGCATTGCACTGATGATTTCTTCATCCTGTGGAATCGTTTGCTGTTGCCTGCTTGTATACGGCTTATTCAAAGTAAGATAAGTTTCTTTTATTTGTACTATGTAATTCCAAATTTCTTTTTCCATGTAATTTTTTTTCAATGCCACTTTCTTTCAGTCCAAGTCAATGCAAATTACATTGAAAAAGAATACGTGGAAAGAATTATTAAAATGTCTTTAAACATATATGATGTAAGATGTCTTAAGATGTTTCTTTAACTTTTAATAAATTATTTTTAAGTTAAAACTAGAGCAGTAGTGAAAATATTAAAATTCGACCCTCAATCGACGTCAATCTAGTCACTATAAGTGTGTCACTGTAATATGGTCACAAATTTTAATCTTATCCATGAAAATGTGAAAAAGGACACTAAAAAAGTGAATCTATATTTTTTATTTGTTTTATAAATAGCAAAACATTTAAAACTGACAATATTTAAAATAAAATTTATTTTCTCGTATCATAGTATGTATACTAACAAAGTATAAGCGCGCGTATGAAAGCGCGCCAAACATGCTTTTACCAATTTACTGTAGCAATGAATAAAATTCATTTTATATTTACAAAAAACCCAATAAAGAACAGTTTTTATTTTAAAAGTATAAAACTATATAGCGCACAAAATTACGAAGATGATTACGACTTTTAATGGTTTCATACCAAGAAGCCCTTAGGCATATCAAAAGCTTGGCAAAATTCCGTCGACATCTTGAAAATATTATTTTCGAAGTTATTACAACGATTCGTATCGAGCAAAATTATAAATCTATTTTACTTGAAATTCAAGTTTTAATTTAACGTTAAAGTGCTTAAAATATCTTTGAGACGGTTGGGACTTTTAATGGATTCAAGCCGTTTTTTTTTCTAAAAAGCTTGACGGAATGTGACGAAAATCAGAAAAATATTGATTTCCTACTTTATTACATCGTAGCATTACAATAATTTCAGTAAACCATAATGATCATTTATTGCAAAAATCTGTTAAGACAGATAAACCATTTACTATTTATTATCATAAATAGTACATATTTTATTGGAGCGTACAAGTTAAGCTTTTTTTTACATTTTGACTTCTTCATGGGAGAAAGCTATCTTTTACCCCTAAATTTTTTTTTCGTCTTTTTATTAAGACTATTGTATCAATATTTGATTTAAAATAATTTGATCAAATTCAAACAAATATTTATTCAGTGTATTGTTTGGCGGAAAATATGTACAAAAAGTTGCTCTACGAAAAAATCTTATCTTATCTTACATTATATTAAAATGCTTATTTGGTAATTCTTATATTTTCCCTTTTTTCACAAATGCGCAAATATAATAGGCATAAACTAAAATAAAAATCTCATTCTACGACTTCTCTAATATATAAAAACATTAAAGTTTTATCGAAATTAATTTATAAAACATTATTGTAAAAAAATTTAAAAATCTATGAAGAATACAAAAATTTTTCGTCATTTTCAAGGCCATTACTAAAAATTAAAATTTCTACTTGTAGAACCAATACTCTATAAGTAAACTTTATAATATCGTAATTTAAGACCTCTGTACTAACAACTCACATTGATGTTTCATCATAATTATAAATACTATAACCAAAATACATGGAACACATATATAATAAGACCAAATTTCTATAGTATTCTTGCAAAATGAAAATTTTACTTTAAATTTTTCTTCTTATATGTATATATTTTTATTATATATTGCGCCCATCATTCGTGCATCGTTCTTCAGACGTAGATTTCGTCAGACGCAAACTTCGCCGGACATCGCTTTCATTAGCCATAGATTAGGTCATATGTCAATCTCGACATTCATAGTATACACTATTCATCGATCAAGTCGTTCGTCGACATCGTCATTCCCAAAACTCGACATTCATCGACTTCGTTTTCGTCGATCATGTCGTACATCATTTATTTATAATCTTATATATAATACTAACGTAAATATATTTAAATGTGTAAAAATTCATCATTGCTTGTTACGTCGACAAGAATTGTTCTAAAATCGTAGGAAATAAGTATTTTCAAGAGATCCATAAAATTACACCAAGCTTTTTAGATGACAAAAAGCTTCGCGCAAAGAAATCATTAAAAGCTCTAAGCATCTCAGAGATCTTTTAGACACTTCATCAAAAACTTGAATTAATATGAGGAAAAATTGATTATTGCCTTATTCGTCGACAAGAATTGTTCTAAAATCGTAGGAAATAAGTATTTTCAAGAGATCTATAAATTACACCAAGCATTTTAGATGCCAAAAAGCTTCGCGCAAAGAAATCATTAAAAGCTCTAAGCATCTCAGAGATCTTTTAGACACTTCATCAAAAAGTTAAATTAATATGAGCAAAAATTGATTAGTGCCCTATTTGTCCAAAAAAATTGTTGTAAAATCG